>APFE030145990.1:0-24134 GCA_000404065.3 Pinus taeda | reverse complement strand
CCCAACTGTACCTCATCCAAGCTTAGGAAAGCAGTTAATTATGACTAGGTGTGACAGTTGATGAGGGCATCTTTACATTTGAGATTGGGGCCTTTTTAGGCCTCCTTATTGTGGCTTCCAGACCTTCCTTTTTGACGTTGTCCCTGCCCAAATAGATGTTAGATTAGGCATCATATAACTGTGGTATGACTACGGCTAGGGCACTCTTGAATGCACTTCCTTTTGATTGCATCTAGAGCTATTTAAGACCTCCTCTTTCCAGCGTAAATGAATCCTTCTCTAGCTGCTTGGAACCCATACGACAAACATTTAGAGTGCATTCGGACTATGACTAGGGCATACACAGAACTGTGGTTAGGTCTCTTTTAGACTAGTGCGTAGACCTCTCCTTATTCTGCGTTAGGCCTTAAGGTCATCTCCATATAGAACAATGTTAGACCTTTATTGATCCGCAACCATGATTCTTCTAGGACAGAGTTTAGGCAGCGTCTTAGTATCTCAACGTTTAGAGCATGCCAGTGTTAGAACCCTTGCTGCATGATAGAATTTAGGGCAATGTACTTAAGCTTCTTATTTTTGTGTAGAAAGGTCCCATTTAGGACAACATGGAACCTTGTGTAGACTCCACCATAAGAGTTGTCCTCCATGATAGTGTTAGGCTTCTACCATATTAGGGCAGTGTAGAGCCTTCTCTCCCTTTTGACTATAAGTAGGGCTAGGGTAACTCCTCTTAGGGCAACGTATAGACTTTCTTTAGATAGTATCTAGAGTTAGGGCAAACCTTCTAGGGCAGCATATTCTCTTAGTGACTCCTCCTTCCACCAAAACCCAAAGACAAGTGGAGAGGAAGAGATCACAAGAAGAGTGTGTCCAAATGACTAGCAAGCCACCTCTTTGTATACTAAAAGAACACAAGTGGGGACAATTTGGTTGTTGGCCGACCTTGACGAATTGTCCCATAACACAAATAAATTCATATCTCCATGAATACAAGTAGGAATCAAATGATCTTTAGATCAATTCTACACCTCTCGACGAGAGGAATCCAAGAAAAATATCTGCAACATAATTTATTTTAATGTTTACCAAAGGGTTTTCGTAAATAACTTATTGGGAAATAAGTAGGAAAAATAAATCAGTTGTTGTAGTGATAGAATTTTCACATTTGTGTGCAAATGGGCCCAATTTGTTTTATGAAGCCATCGACGCGGACAAAACAACTAATCTCAGCTGCTCCATGTTTCTGAAACTCAAGATATTCAATCTGCTCGTGAAGAATAAGTGTCGGGGGTTTAAGTAAGAAGAAAAATCTTTTTTCAAGAGCATATAACACTCCATCTTCAGCCTTGAGGGAAGCCCTCAAAGCATAACCATCTTGACAACTACGAAATTTCCCAGGCCTTGTAACTTTGGCCCTTGAGAGACCACGTAATATTTGAGTGAATACTTCATGTGGGAGACCCTTGTAGAATGGCTCGAGCCTGTCCTTGAATCTAGAATTTTAAGAGTTCACTTATTGATAGTTCACACTTTGCCAATTCTTCTTTTGCAAACTGCAAGACAATATGTGGATAAAATGTTTGACCTTTGCGAATTGGTGGGTCCAGAGATATGACAACAAAAGTATGGGGTTGATTTGACCTTGGTAGAAGAAAAAGACGAACCACACTACTATATGTAATTTTAAAATCATTAGCTTGTTGTTGAAGTCTTATGAACAAAAGATGGTGCTCAACTTTGTAGCGACCCCTTGGAGTAAGTACAAGAACATCTTCAAACACAACAACTGATTCACCAGATGGTCCCACCCCAACATTAGCTATTTGCATGATTTTATCTCGAAGGATTTGTGCTGGAGGTCAGCTTTCATCCCTAGTAAATGTCGTATTTGTATTTGGTATGTGGAAACTCAACTTTATTAATGAATCCTTCTCATTAGCTCCAGTAGTGTCATCCATATGAAACTCCAGGAGGACATCATTTCTACCTTGAGGCTGTGCTTGTGACACGTCTCCTAAAGATACTTCAAAAGCCTGCTTTGAACCTGTTGTCGTACAGAGTGTCTAAACACCGCGACAACGCTCAGATCGGGGGCTGTCACCCTAATCCCCGATCTCTCTGTTTAAGCTGTCTCCCTACAACAAGCTAAGGGAGGCAGAGCCTATGGAAAAGAAGAACTAGGTGACAAACAACCAGTTCGGGAGACACAGGAAGGTGATGAAATACTTAATTAAGGCTCAACAAGATTTATAATTTGATTAAAAATGATTAATACTAGTGCCTTATGGAGTTAATGATCTTGCTAGATGGAAACCAAGTAATTGGTTTGTTGTTGCTTAGGAAACAAAGATATAATTCTATGATAAACTTCTTCAACAATCACTTTAAAATATTTTCAAAGTATCTAACATGTAGCGAATATCAAAAATACTCCAGCAATAGCGATCAATTTCAATGAGTTAGCAATGTTCCAGCGATTAAATTTCTAAAGATACAAATTCATTAATCAACCATGAAATTTAAAAGCCAACCATTTTCAATCCATAATTTAAATGACTATACTTAATGACCAAAATCTAGGAAGTTTATTAGTTTCCAATAGTTAATCTTCATATAGAAATTTGAGCACATTTAACTATAGAAAAATGACAAATATTAATACCACAAAGGTCCACCTTTCAAATTTTTAGCCTCAGCAAAAAGGACACTAAGGAGAAAATTTAAACTTGACACTTAACTTTTCCGTAGGTAAGTTTCTTGATATTTTAAGCGAGGCTAAAAAGCTTAAATCAATTTTTTTTTTTTTTAAACCCCAATTGTATTTTTTTTTCTTAATGGAAATCTAAATCAAAACCTAAAATCTAACCTCTTTTATTATTTTTTTGATCTTTTTATTTTTTATTTATTTATTTTTTGTTTTTAAATAATATATATATATATATATGTGTGTGTGTGTATTATTTATTTATTTACTTTTTTTCTTTATGAAAAATTGAAATAACTAAGTAAAAAAGAATAAAAATAAAGATTAAATCGAAACTTGATTAAAGTCCTAAATTAAAAAAACGGTTTAATAAAAACTAAAAGAAATATATATATATCCTAGTCCTAATCATAAAAGGAACCAACATCTAGTCAAGTGAAAATCGAATTACCTAAATGAGCCTATCTAAACCCTAGCCGCATAGCATACAAAATGAAAAAAAATTTCGAATGCTTTCGTTGGCTGCAGGATCACGAAAGGAAAGCTCTAAGCGAGCCACGGGCATCACGTAGAGTTGCGGGATGCGGAGGGATGGCGTGGAGAAGCAGTGAGTGAAGGAAAACTGCGGGAGAAACTGCAAGAAGGAAAAGCAGCTCGCAGGTGAAGGCACACTGTTTGCAAAGAGAATGAGAGTGCAGAGCCGAGGGAAAAGGGGACAAAATGGCAGCAAGCAATGAGGAGGGGAGTTCGCGAGTTCCGAATAGCTTGCAAGGCAGCAAAATGAATACGCAAAGGAGCTGTGTTGATGAGGAGGGATGGAGGAGGGATAAACTCGCGTTTTTTCTTTTGCAGATTTGTTTGCAGGTGATGAGGATGGGGAATGGATGCAGGGGGATAGAGCTGATCGATGGGGCGCTGTGGCAGCGTAGGAGGCAACACGCTTAGCAAGAGGAGAAAGGGTTAGCTGCGGATAGGAAATGTAACAGAGCAAAGAAGAAGACAGATGTATGGCAGGGCTGCAGATTTGGACTGAGTAGTAGCAGCAAGGATAGAAGGAAATGACCAGTGCGCAGAGGGGCAACACATAGACGAAATGAGGACTGCGTGGAAGAAATTTGCAGATTTGGACAGAGAGGAAGGAAAACGTAGGCCAACAATAGCGTGGGTAGTGGATACGCAAAGAGGGTTTTGCAGAGACAGCGTGGAGAATGAGGGATGACTATGATGGTGGCAGAGGAGAGACACAGTTGCAGCGAGAGCATAAAAACGCAAGAGGGGCAGTGTTTGAGAAGTATGGCAGTGTGTAGATTTGAACTGCAGCGAGGGTTTTACACAGTTTGCCTTAACAAAAAAATTCAAAATTAAACCCCAGACAGCAGCAGACAGATGGCCTGGAAAACCCTCAAATTTTCTCAGAAATCTTATAAAAAAAATAAATTGAAATCCTTTTGCTTCAGATTTGTCTGATGAAAACTCCACAAATTTCTTTCCAGTTCTAAAATAAATAAATTTGCATGAGTTGATTTTGAGGCCAAATCTTACCCTCCAGGGCCTAGATCTAATTTCAAACAAGAATTCCCTTTCAGATCTGTACCTGCAATGGCAAAAACAAAACACCTAGAAACAATATTTGGAATGATGAAACTAAAACCCCAAAAACCAGCGAAATAATTACAGTATTCGCAGGCTAAAAGCTCTAAGCAGCCCAATCTATCATTATGCCCCACATATATTTTTTTAAAAATTTTAAATTTAAGGCAAGGTGGTTTAGAAAAAATCCTTCATGCATTCACAACGGAAGTTCTAATGACAAGCTCGGGATTAAAACCAGCTGGGCTCTTCAGAAAATGCTATTTGGGAGTTGGCTGGTCCAACTGAAAACTTCCCCGAATGCCTAATGATCTTCAAAATCAAGATTTTCCTGCGCAACTTAATTCAACCATTAACATAGGGAGAGAAAACGACAACAAAATTCAGATCTAATGGAGATACTTGCCATTATATTCAAAATTTAAACTACCATTCAAACCCCAGTGACCAGACAAGATACCTGTGTTTAAATCACTCTTCATAAAGTTATCATCAATGGCTGAAAGTAAATCTATGCATGAAAATAAAACATCGTACAACAGTTCGACGAAGAGTAACACCAACAGAGATTAACGGCAAAGTCTTTCTTTATTGCACATGAAAAACGATTTACAAGAGAGCTTTCACTTAACACACGACTCAAAGATCGAATGATTTCAATGAAAAACTAACCTCCTATTTTAAGACAAATCTTCCAACGGTTAGTTCGAGTGATCCTTGTCAAAATGATCTCAACCCTTGATGAGGATCAAAATTTCTTTTAATCTCACCCGTCGAAATTTTAAATTATTGAGGAAATTCGAAATTATCAATTAAATGTATTTTAATTATTCAAAAATTAAATTTTTGAATTAATTTTCTCAAAATTTTGACTTTGACTTAACCCTAGGGACCAAGGGCATAAAATTTAGCAAAATAATCAATTAATCTTAGTCCCTGGACTTAAAATTTTTTTTTTTTTTAAAAGGACCCTCGAATTTAACCTTTGGAAAATTTAAATTTACCTAGGACTTAGGACTTATGAGGGGATAAATTATTTTTCTAACCCTCAAGACATTTTACATTATGATTTTTACATTTTTACATTTTAAGGGGGAAACCCCATTTGACCAAGACCCTCACAAATTACCCATTTCTGCGACACAAATATAATCTAGCAGATCAAGCTATTTGTAATAAAATAACCTAAATAAATAGTTAGGATTATTCCCAAATCATTTTTACATAGACTCAATCTATCACACTAGGAATCCCCTAACATTTTGGTGACAAAATCCATTCCGACTTTGGGGTAAGGCTAAAGGAAAACTCTGCCGATCATGGATCGATGAGACAAAAAACCTTCGGGAATGTAAATCGTCATCAAAAAATTAGGTTTACCTAGGCAGTTACATACACGACATGGATCTGCTGAGATTATTTACGATTTACAGATGCAAAAAGGGTTTACAATATAACATGATCAGGCTGATGATGATAGTCGAACAACACAGACACGTTGATCAGGCGCTATCCCTTTTACGAAAAAAAGGGGGTGTACTGCTATGGGTAGTTGACACGTAGTGGTCAACATCTGGCTCTACTTGGGGATACATTGCTGCACTGTAGGAATGTGAGAATCTAGAATCTGTGTGCATGCAACACACAACAAAACATAAGTACCGTCCAACCAAAAAGCATCATATAACATTAAGCACATGAAAGATATAAGCTCTTCATTTATTAACTATCTAGTAACATGAAAAGAAAATCTAATCCTAAGATAGAAATGAAATGCTGAAAAGACAAGGAGTAGGGTTAGAAATACAAAGGATGCCTCATGGCATCAAATGCTTTCAATATAGTGTATACTGAGCATTTGCCTGCTTTCAAGGAAATCTATTGGCTGCTTCTCGGATGTGCCATGTCCAATTCTGCACATGGTGGGACTTTGTCCTATTCGAAAATCAAGATGCTTACGACTATCTGATGCATCAAATCGCTTTCTCGTTCTCTTTTTCTTGCGTTTTTTCTTTGTGGCAGGCTGTATCACTGATGACATGGAACATTCTGGTTCAAAAATCTCAGATGAAGTATGTAAGATATGCATGACATGTCTTTCTTCATTTTGCATCTGATCTTTATCGTTTTCTGTTTTATTCGGGTCACCTTCAATTAACCACTTTTCAATGGAACAAATGGTCTCCTCATAATAAGATGGAGCTTGTTGCAACAAATAAGGAGGCTTATGATCTATTGACATCTCCTTGTTTCTTTCATCCTCTGACTGATGTTGAAATTTCTGTACCTATATTGTAATGGCATCCATTTGGCTAGAGTGTTCAAGCTTCATAGCACTGACTTCCTTGGCATGGTCTTCCTCCATGCTCAATAACTTATTTTGAAGACATCAATGACTATCTTCCATATCTTTTACTACTTTATCGTTCTTTTCCTTTATGGTCATCAAGCAATGTTGCATAGAGTTTATCTCTTTCTTATGATTTGCTTGCATGGTAGCCAACTGATTATTATAATTGAATGTCATGATAGTCATTTCTTCATCCATAGTTAATAACTTGTTCTACATAGAATTAATTTCCCTGTCATGATTAGCTTTCATGGTTTCCATCTCCTTATCTTGCTTTTCCAGGTGGGTGTATAAAGTTCTTATATCATTGACGTAATCAATTACAAATTTTTCTTGATTAATCTCCATATTTTTTACCAGCCGCATTAGTTCCGCTATAATTTGCTTATGATATTTCTTTTCATTGTTGACACTGATTTGACAATTTGTCCCTGCTTTTCCACTATCATGGGTTTCATCTGCAACAGTATAGGTGGATGGCACATTCTTATATGGAGAATCATCTTGAAATCTTTCATCGACAGTTGAATCCTTCACAAAATCACTTTCATTTTGTTGCATAATTTTAGGGGCACAAGGCGAGCTATCTTGATAACCATATCTATCTTTAAAAGAATGAACAATGTCTTGTAAAGAAGTGAAAGAATCTTCAGGACAATTATTAAACCGATTCAAAGCATCACCCTCTAAAGAAAAGACAAATAGACGCATTTTGACATCTTCATGATCATATTGAGGAGAACTACAATATATGAGCATTATACAAGAAAACCTGCATAGATGCTTTCTAACAGCGACTGAATCACCACTCGAGAACAAAGACAATTTATGAATGGCTGCTTTCGGAATATCATGGAGAACATCAATGAAATGACACGGGGTAAACGAATAATCCATGATGAATAACGAGGTATCAAATGGATGATCGAGAGAGACCTTTGTTCAAGAAAATCAAGAGATCCGCAAGAAGTGAGCTTCGAGTAGAAATTTTTGCAGAAATGAAAGAAGTGGAGGCGCCACTTGAACATGAATCTAACTCTAGGATCCGATAGGCAACAAACCACGAGATATAAGGGGGGGCTTCTTGTTTGAGAAAAAATAAATGAAAAGGAATGGAGTCGCCACCCAAACAAGAAACGAACCGAGATGTCCAGGTGCTGATTAACAAGATGACGAAAGATACGGTGATGAAAAGATCAAATGACGCTAGGAAAAGCTGGCCGCTTGACAGGCTAATGAATGGCAGAAAAGATGAGATGTCCCAAAAAATGTTGACTTTGCTGGCTCGAATGAGAGATGAGAAAGATGAAAGATGAATGATGAATGTCGAATAAACCAAGGACAGAAAAACACTATCCCCGACAACAGCGCCAAAAAATGTTGTCGCACAGAGTGTCTCAACACCGCGACAATGCTCAGATCGGGGGCTGTCACCTTGATCCCCGATCTCTCCGTTTAAGCTGTCTCCCTACAACAAGCTAAGGGGGGCAGACCCTATGGAAAAGAAGAACTAGTTGAGAAAAAACCAGTTCGGGAGACACAACAAGGCGACCAAATACTTAATTAAGGCTTAGCAAGATTTATAATTTGATTAAAAATGATTAATACCAGTGCCTTATGGAGTTAATGATCTTGCTAGATGGAAACCAAGTAATTGGTTTGCTGCTACTGCTTAGGAAACAGATATATAATTCTACGATAAACTTCTTTAACAATCACTTGAAAATATTTGCAAAGTATCTAACATGTAGCGAATATAAAAAATATTCAAGCAATAGCGATCAATTTCAATGACTTAACAATGTTCCAGCAATTAAATTTCTAAAGATACAAATTCATTAATCAACCATGAAATTTAAAAGCCAACCATTTTCAATCTAGAATTTAAATGATTATACTTAATGACCGAAATCTAGGAAGTTTATTAGTTTCCAATGGTTAATATTCAGATAGAAATTTGAGCACATTTAACCATAGAAAAATGACAAATATTAATACCACAAAGGTCCACCTTTCAAATTTTTAGCCTTAGCAAAAAGGATACTAAGGAGAAATTTAAACTTGACACTTAACTTTTCCTTGGGGTAAATTTCTTGATATTTTAAGCAAGGCTAAAAAGTTTAAATCGATTATTATTATTATTTTTTCTTTTAACCCCAATTGTATTTTATTTTCTTAATGAAAATCTAAATCAAAACCTAAAATCTAACCCCTTTTATTATTATTTTTTTAGATTTTATTAATTTTTTTTTTGTTTTCAAAATAATAAATTATTTATTTTTTTTTTTTTTATTTTTATGAAAATTGAAATAACAAAGATTAAAGATAAAAATAAAAAAAAAGTCCTAAATTAAAAAAAGGGTTTAATTAAAACTATAAGAAAGATATATATATATAATATATATATATATTATTATATATATATATCTTGTTGTCCTAATCATAAAAAGAACCAAC
Organism: Pinus taeda; assembly: GCA_000404065.3. NCBI lineage: Eukaryota > Viridiplantae > Streptophyta > Pinopsida > Pinales > Pinaceae > Pinus > Pinus taeda. Next base: position 15,033 of record APFE030145990.1, on the reverse strand, counting down.
GCCTAGTCAACTGAAAATCGAATTACCTAAACGAGCCTATCTAAACCCTAGCCGCATAACATACAAAAGGAAAAAAAAATTCAAATGCTTTCATTGACTGCAGGTTCACTGAAGGAAAGCTCTGCGGGAGCCACGGGCATCACGTAGAGCTTCAGGATGCGGAGGGATGGCGTGGAGAAGCAGTGAGTGAAGGAGAAATGCGGGAGAAACTACGAGAAGGAAGAGCAGCTCGCGGGTGAAGGCATGCTATTTGCAAGGAGAATGAGAGTGCAAAGCCGAGGGAAAAGGGGACAAAATGGCAGCAAGCAACGAGGAGGGGAGTTTGCAGGTTCCAGATAGCTTGCAAGGTAGCAAAATGAATACGCAAAGGAGCTTTGGTGATGAGGAGGGATGGAGGAAGGATAAACTTGCGTTTTTTCTTTTGTAGATTCGTTTGCAATTGATGAGGATGGGGAATGGACGCAGGGGGATAGAGCTGCTCGATGGGGAGCTGTGGCAGTGTAGGAGGCGACACACTTAGCAAGAGGAGGAAGGGTTAGCTGCGGATAGGAAATGTAACAGGGTAAAGAAAATGATGGATGTATGGCAGGGCTGTAGATTTGGACGGAATAGCAGCAGCAAGGATAGAACGAAATGACCAGTGCGCAGATGGGCAACATGTAGACAGAATGAGGACTGTGTGGAAGAAATTTTGCGTATCTGGATAGAGAGGAAGGAAAACGCAGGCCAACAATAGCGTGGGTAATGGATATGTAGAGAGGGTTTTGCGGAGGCAGCGTGGAGAATGAGGGATGACTACGATGGTGGTAGAGGAGAGACACAGTTGCAGCGGGAGCATAAAAACGCAGGAGGGGCAGTGTTTGAGAAGTATGGAAGTGTGTAGATTTGAACTGTAGCGAGGGTTTTACACAGTTTGCCATCACATTTTTTTTTTCAAAATGAAATCCCAGGCAGCAGACAGATGGCCTGGAAAACCCTCAAATTTTCTCAGAAATCTTAAATTTTTTTTTTAAATCCTTTTGCTTCAGATTTGTCTCATGAAAACTCCACAAATTTTTTTCTAGATCTGAAATAAATATCCCTGCAAGAGCTGATTCTGAGGCCAGATATTACCCTCCAGCGCCTAGATCTGGCTTCAAACAAGATTTCCCTTTCATATCTGTACTTGCAATGGCAAAAACAAAACGCTCATAAACAATATAAGCAATGATGAAACTAAAACCCTAAAAACCAGCTAAATAATTACAGTATTCACAGGCTAGAAGCTCTAAGCAGCCAGATCTATCATTATGCCACACATATATTCTTTTAAAAATTTTAAATTTAAGGCAAAGTGGTTCAGAAAAAATCCTTCATGCATTCACAACGGAAGTTCTAATGACAAGCTCGGGATTAAAACGAGCTGGGCTCTTCAGAAAATGCTATTTGGGAGTTGGTTGGTTCAACTGAAAACTTCCCCGAATGCCTAATGATCTTCAAAATCAAGATTTTCCTGCACAACTTAATTCAACCATTAATATAGGGAGAGAAAACGACAATAAAATTCAGATCTAATGGAGATACTTGTCATTATATTCAAAATTTAAACTACCATTCAAACCCCAGTGACCAGACAAGATACCTGTGTTTAAATCACTCTTCATAAAGCTATCATCAATGGCTGAAAGTAAATCTACGCATGAAAATAAAACATCTTACAACATTTCGACGAAGAGTAACACCAACAGAGATTAACTGCAAAGTCTTTCTTTATTGCACATGAAAAACAATTTACAAGAGAGCTTTCACTTAACACACGACTCAAAGATCGAATGATTTCAACTAAAAACTAACCTCCTATTTTAAGACAAATCTTCCAACGGTTAGTTCGAGTGATCCGTCGAAATTTTAAATTATTGAGGAAATTCGAAATTATCAATTAAATGTATTTTAATTTTTAATTAATTCAAAAATTAAATTTTTGAATTAATTTCCTTAAATTTTGACTTTGACTTAACCCTAGGGACCAAGGGCATAAAATTTAGCAAAATAATCAATTAACTTTAGTCCCTGGACCTTTTAAAATTTATTTTTTAAAGGTCCCTTGGATTTATCCTTTGGAAAATTTAAATTTACCTAGGACCTAGGACTTATGAGGGGATAAATTATTTTTCTAACCTTCAAGACATTTTACATCATGATTTTTACATTTTTACATCTCAAGGGGGAAAACCCATTTGGCCAAGACCCTCACAGATCACCCATTTCTGCGACACTAATATAATCTAGCAGATCAAACAATTTGTAATAAAATAACCTAACCAAATAGTTAGGTTTATTCCCAAATTACTTTTACATAGACTCAATCTAGCACACTGGGACTCCCCTAACATTCTGGTGACAAAATCCATTCCGACTTTGGGGTAAGGCTGAAGGAAGACTATGCCGATCATGGATTGGTGAGACAAAAAACCTTCCGGAATGTAGATCGTCTTCAAAAAATTAGGTTTACCTCAGCAATTACATACACGACACAGATCTGCTGAGATTATTTACAATTTATAGATGCAGAAAGGGTTTACATTATAACATGATCAGGCTGATGATGATAGTCGAGCGGCACGGACACGTTGATCAAGCTTTATCCCTTTTGCGAAAAAAAGGGGGTGTACTGCTATGGGTAGTTGACACGTAGTGGTCAACAGGACCCATAAAAAACAATAACATATTTCCATCTAAATCAACTTCTCCCCAATTATGTCCACTTACAGATAGCTACTTATCTTCTAGAGCTAACGCTATTGTGTTTGCAATTTCCTTTATTTGGTTTTTGTTAAGTTTCAAAAATGGCTCGATCAGATTTCCATCAATGAAATTCTTGGCATCTCTAGTGTACTTTTCGTTACTGAATCACTGCCATTGCTCATGGCTTAAGCCTCCTATTCCTTTGATTACTTTGACAAGATTCATTTGCAATATTTCGAGAATTTGATATTGCTCCTGTGAAAGGGGTGCGATGACACCAACCATACCTTTTGTTGTCACAAATATAGATGTAAGTATGTTGCTGCCCTCTGAGCCTAACGCAGGCAGAGCAAGAGATCGACGCTGGAGCTTGCTCACAATATCTCCAAGATGGTAGTCACCTTCAGCTTCCAATTTTCGTTCCTCTTTAAAATCAATTGCAAAATCGCTATTTTTCCTCACTGTAAAAATGCTGAAATTGTTCTCTACACCCAGGTATACGTCCTCACCCAGAATTTCAACAATCCTCATCCAATTTTTACTAATATCATGAGTTCTCTCCTCCAACACAACTCCCTGTTCCCCATGATTGTTGTATACCAACAAATATATCGATTTCATTTGATCCCCAACTATGATAAAATCTCGATGACACTAAACATGATGTGACAATATACGACCATGATGTCCACATTAATATTGCAACATTCATGAATCATGCAGTCGTTGGTACATCTTAATTTTTTTTGTTGATTCCTTCAAATGAAAATACCAAAATTCGGTCCTTGTGAGATTCATTTTCCACATGATATGCACACGTTGTCCCGACACAAATATAGAGATTGTTGTCATCTGGAAATGAACAACTCAGAATGCAAGATCCATGTTCATCAATGCCAAGAGAAAACGGTGAAATAATCTCAAATGTTTTACCATTTAACAAATGCACGAAGCTCTTCACTATTTCTGTCATCATCTTGTACCTGTGATCATAATCATATATCTCGCTGCAAATGGAAAATGTTCGAGATGCATCTTGATGGCAAATACGATAAGGATGTTCCCCAAGAGAAACCGAGGAGATGTGAAATATTTGAATGTCATCAATTGGATCTTTATGATATTGTTCCTTTTTCTCACTTTCATCATAAACCATCTTCACAAGAACTTCATCATTAAATTCAATTTCCACATCATTTCTAGCTTGATCACTCTCACTATCAATGTCCATATTTATATTCACCTATTCTTTGTCTCCTTTTAAATCAACAATTTTGGTATCTTCCCCTTCACTAGCAACGGCATTGTTTCCTCCACTATTACTGTGTGAATTCATATCTTCCTCATCATCCCCTTCATCATCTATGGATTCATTTCTTCCATTGGTACTGTTAGTGCTTGAAATTTCACCTCAGGCTGAAAAAGGTAAACACCAAGGCAACATCAAACCACTTAGCCTCGTAGCTAGCCCTACGGGGCAAGAGAGGGCTTTCTCCGGTCTATCTCGGCAAAGATCTTCAACGGGCAGAGATAACCAATAAATAACACTGATTTTAGGCTAGTAAATTGATAAAAAGGTTTGATTTGGGATTTTTAGGGTTTTGGTGGAAAATTGGGGAAAGGCAATTTTGGGTGCGGGGATTGGACACAGTTTTCGCAGGGGGTTCTTTGGGGCGAGGTAAGAGACTGTATTGATGCCTTTGAAAGATTTGGATGGATGAGAATGACTGGTGAGGAGCTAAGGAGAGCAAGCAATCACCTTGAATTCTCCTTAAACAACTGAAAACATTGATATTAAGCAAACTTAAAGGCAGAGCATAGCAACCATGAATTCTACCTTAACACTTCATTTGCCTAATTTGCAGAAGAAAAAGTAAGAATATGATTCGCATAACAAACTTACAAGTACAAAGAGAAACACACCATCAATACATGTAACCATAGGAATCCCAAAAAGGACTGCAAAACCCTGGTCTTTCTTCCTTTGCCAAAAATGCAGAGATACAATAAGTAATACAATAGAAGCTTTTTCCCTCAAGAGTCCAACCTTTTCCAACCTATGAAAATGACTAAGAAAATACATAATATAGGCAGCTAACACACTTCCTTACCTCTAGGGGTCGATCTCACTATCCTAGGAGCTGTTTCAAACAATTCCAAACTGAGCACTAAAATCTAGGCAGTCAAAACAACTTGCCTCTATAAGCTAGGAAACCAATTCATTCATTAATTTTTTGCCTATTTCATGAATGAATATTCTAGAAGAGATAAATAAGTGTCAAAGTATCATAAAATTACATCATTTACATCAAGGAGGATCAAAATCCACTCCAAAAAGTCAAACCTAGTCAAAACTGCGTTTTGCTGAGCTGTAGGTGCATTTCTGTGAAATAGCCTGATGCGTAGCGCCCTGAATCTCAACGCATAGCGTGCCTTTGGGCCTGCTTTTGAGGCACTTACCGGAGTCCAAATGAGGTAAAGTGGGCTTTTTGGAAAGGTCTGGATGTCTACTTTCCAACCCAAGTGTAATTTCTGAATTTGGTGACCATTTTCCCCTCCAAAATTGTAATCTCCCAAGATTGCTTCCTGTGTGTCAAAAAAGTGGCAGAAAGTCATTTTTTGCATGTTTTTTGACCTTCCGGAGGCTCAAAACTTAATGAAATCTCTTGGAAATTACTGAGAAAGTGTATTTTTGCATGCCAAATCCAAAAATTCTGAATTTTCATGAAAAGGAGTTGCCCATCTTCAGGGTAGCGCGCGGCGCACTACGCGTTGAGGGCAAAAACCTGTGTTTGGCACAAAAATTCACAATTGACAAAATTTTCTCCAAATTTCTTGAAATTTGAGCTAGGAGTCCCCAATCAAGTGCCATGTTCATTCAAAGAGGCTTTGGCCAAAATTTGGAGTGGATCGGGCCTTTTCCGTCGTTTTAGTGCCTTGGCCAACCTCCTTGGATCTGGCGATTGTAATTTTGACATTTCTCTAAAACCATGACACCTGTGCAAAAAGTGAAGGAGGTTTTTCTTCTTTATCATATTTGCGACAAAAACCTCTCTCAGGTTTCCTAAATTCATCTTTTATTGCTCTAAAACACTATTTTAGTCAAACTTATCCCGATGTGTGAAACAAGGAATTTTGTCGAAATGAAGTGAAATGAAGGGGATAAGGGGCTTCTAAATTCTTGGGGAAATTTTTGGAAGTAGGGAGGGATGCTAGGAAGCAGGGGAAAGTGGAATCTCAGAGATTGAGTAAGGAGAAGGGGTCGAAAAGGGAGAAACACAGGCCCAACCTAGAAAATTGCCAGGTTGTAGCTAGAAACTAGGGTTTGTGCGAAAATGAGGAATTTGGGGAATCTCAGTAATGGGAAGAATTTGGTAAGGTACTTTAAGGATAGGGGAAGGTGTATGAACACCAGGAAACAAGTTTTGCCTGTGATTTGACCGTCCAAGAGAAATTGCCTTCAAAACCCTAGGAGAGGGAAATGACCTTACCTAGGCCCAATTGAAGCATGAGCAAGGTGTAAAATGACTCATTAGACACTGAGATGATAATGAAAACCCTATGAATGATGATAGAATCAACTGAATAGTGACATAAATTGGCATTTGGGAAACTTTGAAAAGAGTGAGAGCAAACCCTAGACCTAATGCCTAGTGACCAAATTTTGCTTGAAGACTCACTGAAATGACAAAATTTGACCTTGACACTCTGAAAGCACTTTGTAAGAGAATATTTGATCACTGGAGGAAGGCTGGAAAGACTGACACTAACAGGTACAATTCCTACCACTGGACCCAGACCAATATCATTGATCCCATATCAATGAAGGTCATCCTAGCGTAGGGAGTATGGTAGATACATCGATGTTTCCATCGGTACTACTATGGTCCCTAGCTTTATTCCCATGCTCATTGATCAAATCAGAGGTACTTCCAATGAGTCCCTCACTGCATCGGTAGGGTGCCTTGACAAGAGAACTTAATCAATCCCATCCTCACAGGAGAACTAATCATCCTGCTACACAATCGCCATTGATAACACATCAACCAGGCCTCACAGGAGAACTAATCATCTTGCTACATAATTGTCATGGATAACACATCATCCAAACCTCACAAGAGAACCAATGATCCTGCTACAAAGTTGTCATGGAGAGAACATCATCCAAACCTCATAGGAGAACCAATCATCCTACTACATAGTCGCCACGGGGTGTACATATATACCACCAAGGGATGTTGAATCACCCTATGGTCATATGTCACTCCAAGAAGTACCCTGCCCCCCCCCCTTGGAGCTCCCAAAGCTCAATACATCATACTCATCGGAGGGTCTTTGAACAACACCAAGTTGTTCTCAGAAAGTCATGAATTTGACTTTCCCTAGGGGCTTTTTCAGAATGTCGGCGACCTATTCATCTATACCGATATGTTGGAGCTTGATAGCTCCCCGCTGCACCATATCTCGAATATAGTGATACCTGATATCGATATGCTTGGAGTGATCATGGGATTCTCTGACAGACGAATCCCATTCTGGTTGTCACATAGGATCACGGTGGTATCCAATGTAAATCCAAGAAACTTACTGAAGATCTTTTGCAATCAAACTGCCTCACAAGAGGCCATGCTAGCAATAATATACTCTGCTTCAGAGGTGCTTAAAGCCACCAACTTCTGCTTCCTACTCATCCAGGATATCGAAGTAGATCCCAAGGAGAAATAGCACTCGAAAGTGCTCTTACGGTCCTCCACATTGCCTGTCCAATCAGTGTCAGTGTATCCAAGTAGTCTCACATCTCGGCAGTGTATCTTAACCCATAAGTAATTGTGCCATGAAGATATCTCAACAGATTCTTGGCACCAATCCAATGTATGTGGTGAAGTTCAACCATATGTTGACTTAACGTGTTGACTGCGAAGCATATATCTAGATGGGAGTTCACCAATAACATTAATGCGTTGACGAGTTGCCGATACTCGGTAGCATTTCATAAAACAGGTCCAGCAACACTACCGCTTAACTTCTTGAAGTCAAGCTCCATCGAGGTAGTCGCAAGCTTCCAGTCCACCATACTAAATCTTTCCAATATCCTCACCACATATTTTCCTTGAGATAGGAAAATTTCCCCTAGCTTCTGCCACACTTCAAGTCCTAGGAAATAGTGCATCGGTCCTAGGTCCTCCATTTCAAATTTAGAATCCAACTCCCTCTTACATTTATGAATGAGAAGTTCTGCACTTGTTAGAAAGAGGTCATCCAAATACAACACCAGTATGAGAGGTTTGTCATCTTCAACCTTAAAGTAAAGGTTAGGATCGACTTCACTCCTAGTGAATCCCAGCTTCATCAAGTAGCTATCGATCCTCTCATACCATGCTTGGGGTGCTTTCTTTTCAATCATACATGATATTTTCGATCATAAATCTCAAATCCTTCGTGTTTCTCCACGTATACCTCTTCTTTGATCGAACCATGCAAGAATGCGGTATTGACATCCATCTTATGTAGGTTCCATCCTTATGAAGCCGCAAGGGCTATGATCGAGCAGATGATCGTATATCTGGAAATAGGTGCAAATATCTCATCATATTCTATACCTTCCTTCTGGGACAAGCCACGAGCAACAAAATGAGCCTTCTACTTTTTCGTACTTCCATCTATTGCATGCTTTATCTTGTAAAGCCATTTAAAAGTGACAATTGTCTTGTCCTAGGGTCTCGGAACCACTTCCCAAACATCATTCTTCATAATAGACTCATATTCTTCAGTCATAGCATCCTTCCATACTTGATGCTTGACAACATTTGAGAATGATAAAGGCTCATTTTGTATGATCATGCTCATGATGGTCAGATATCCTTGATACCTGTTAGGTTTCTTACTTTCACGGAAGGTTCCTCAGGGTGTAGCATGTCCTTCATCATCATCAAGTAGCACCATGAGCCATGAAGGCCTCTTCCTAGAAGAGGAAGGCTCAGGTGGATAAATAGGATCCATGGGTTCCTCCACATCAGGCATTCTTACATCATCTACCCATAGAAACTTCGGAAGTCTTTGATCATGGAGCATGGCACAGACAACTTCCATAATCGTATGGTTCTTCCTTTTCGCCACACCATTCTGCTTAGGAGTATGTGGTGTAGTAGTGTCCCTCTTAACACTAGTCTCAGATATGCCTGAGTGAACCAACTATAATATATCGGAGGTCTTGCTTTGGCTTGAGGGGAATGGTCCCCTTTTGAGCTTTCCTTTGGCACATCCTGGACATACACCTTCTTTCTCTACTCGGAATTCAAGCATCCCTATCACCATTTGTCTTACATTAGGTAGAGCTTTATAATGAAGGTGGGAAAACCTCTGATGCCAAAGTTCGGACTGAAGAGATGTGTCATAAGACATGACACCTAGCGAACTTCCATCGACCTGATATAATGAATCAACATGAAACCCAAGAGTAAAGGCATATTTAACATTATTTTGCCATACTCGTACCTTGCCATTGTTGAAGATGGACACCAGGTTCTTTTTGAGGTCAAGTACATATAATACATCCTGTAAGTGGATCGTATTACCTTGATTCAATTTGACAGAGACGTTTCCTACACCTTTCACGGGATATTTCATATTATCTCCAAGGACAATTTCTAGGTTAGCTTCTTTCTCTATCAGATTATGAAGAGCTTCTTTGTAACCAGTGAAGTGCCTTGAGGCACCACTATTAATGAGCCAAATTCCCATTAAGTCTGAAGGAGCAGAGGTAGATAGAGAAGCTGGTAGATAATATTCATCCTGCTTATTTTCAGCAATGTTGGATTCATACCTGGAATTTCTATCCTTCTTGAATGGTTGTCCTCTTCCTTGATTTCTAGCATTCCTTTTACCTTTGCTATTGAATTTTCCATTCCTTTAATTGCCATGAGAGGGATTTTGATCATCATCCCGATGTGAGTCCTTTCTATCAGGGCACTCCCTTGCATAGTGACCTGCTTTATCGCAAATGTAACATCGTCCTTTTCTTCCACCCTTAGGTCTAGCCTTTCCTTTTGATTTAGTCCTGCAATTATTTATTTTCTTAGCATGAGAAGAAAAGGTAGCAGGAGGACCTTTAGGCATGGGAATTTCTTTCTCTTCTACCCTTGTTTCTTCTTGAATGCATCTAGCCATTAATTCCTTGAAACCAGGAATTACATTATTGTACAGAAGAGTAGTCCTGAATACGTACCATTCGGATGCTAATCCTCCAAGAGTCGTGAGTGCCATTTCCCTATCAGTAATAGTCTCCCCAATATATAGGAGATCGTTCCTGATTACGGTGATCCTTAAGAAGTATGCTTGCATACTCTCATATTTACCCTTCTTAATTTCCTTCAACTTATTTCTAAGAAACAAGACTTGATTTGCATCAATAACTTTAAATAAACTCACTAGTATATCATAGATTTCCTTGGAGGTGTTTAGGTCGGAGATGTAGGCCGCCAAGTTCTTGTCAATCAAGTCACAGATGATCTTCTTTGCTTTGACTTCTCTGGTTTTCCATTTGTTCCTGGTAGTAGCAGATGCATTTCATGGAGGCTCAACAATATTGCCTCTCACATGGTCCAACAATCCTTGATATTCTAGGGTTAGATCGATAGACATCTTCCATCCGTGATAGTCATCTTTCTCACAGAGCTTGTCCTCGACAGGAAAGAGTGATGAGGACCCCATAGTTATTTTGGGATAGCCTTGCCAATATCCTCACAGGTGATTTCTCTTGCTCTTGCTCGGGTTTTGTCTTCACCTCAGCTCTAATCCCATGTTAAGTTATGGTATGTTCTATGCTTAGAGAAATTTACTTTTCTTTCTTATTATTATTCATAGATTAGCAATCACATGTGCATAAGTAAAGTGCAGATAGAACACTAAAGGATCAACAGAAAACAAGCCAAGACAAGAGACACAAGATGTGGTGGCTAGCTAGGGACAAACCCCACAATGTGTGGGGAAACCCTTTGATCAAATCTTCTTTTATCTTCAATAATTCAACAGAGAGAAATAGTACAATAAATCTGATTTATATCAGTAGTAGCAAGCCCTAGATCAGCAACATTAGCATTAGCGGCTTCATCATCAAAACTAGGGCAGTTGATATCTCGCAAACCACCCGTTTGATCGGCTTGATTCCACCACCAAAAATGTGGCCTTCAGAGGAGGTCTAGATGAACCTACAATGCAGTTCAAAGGAGGAGATCTGATGGTCAACATTGGTCAAACTTTGGATCTGCAGTTGCAGCTTCAGGTTCAGCAAATTCCTTCCACATGTGTGAGAGAGAGTCTCTTTTTTGTGTAGTAGAGAAGAGCCTCTTTTCTGAGCAGGAGAGAGAGAGAGATGTGATGAGATGAGTGAGTGCAAATGAGGAAAAGTCCTCCTGTATTTATACACAACTATTTATGTTTGAATAGATGCAACTGTTGGGCTTCTGAGCCTACATGAGTTGTAGGTCGGCTTGATAATAATTCCATAATCAAAATAAATTCATATCTCCATAAATACTTATCGGAATCGGGTGATCTTTAGATCAGTCCTGCACCTCTTGATGAGAGGAATCTAATAAAAATATTATCAGCCGTGAATAAGATGACCCACATGAAGTTTGGCCCTAGTTGCCAATTTTAACACATAATCTGGCCTAACTAAAAGGTCAAAGATTAAAAAAAAATAAAAAATAAAAAATAAAAATTTCCAACACATGGTTAAAATTGCTAAGTTTGATGACACCTGTCGATATGTGTTGGTAGCTCCACAAGTGGAAGACATTCTTGGTGCTCCTAAAGATGATAAAAATGGTGTTAGAAGGAATATTTCTAGGATTCATTTCGTGCAAGTAGAGAGGTATTCCAAGAGTATGAATTTTATACCAACAAGAACACTAGTCGACTTATTAACTTCAACACATTATTGACCACATATGAGGTTGTGTTGAAATACAGGGCCATTCTCTCAAAGATCAAGTGCAATTATCTCATGGTTGAGGAAGCACATCGATTGAAGAATAGTGAAGCCTCACTCTACAATGTTCTATGTGAATTCAATACCAAAAATAAGTTGTTGATTATTGAGACTCCTTTGCAAAATAGTGTTGAAGATTTATGGGCTCTATTGAATTTTCTTGATCAGGACAAGTTTAGGAATAAGGATGATTTTGTGGAGAAATACAAGAACATGAGCTAAATCAATCAGAATGAGCTTGCTAATCTACACAAAGAGCTTCAGCCTCATCTGCTTCCAAGAGTCATCAAAGATGTTGAGAAATATTTACCTCCCAAAGGTAGAACGCATTTTAAGAGTTCAGATATCTCCTCTTCAGAAATAGTGCTACAAATGGAATTTGGAGCGGATATTTCATGATTTGAATGAGTGTGTGGAAACCAAGTGTCACTATTAAATGTTGTTGTCGAATTGAAGAAATGATGTAACCATCCATTTCTATTCGAGAGTGCGGATTATGGATATGGTGGAGATGTCAATATGAATGATAACAACAAAGTTCAATGTATCATTTTAAGCAGTGACAAGCTAGTTATTCTAGACAAATTACTTAATAGTCCACCAAATCACAAACCAAAGCCAAGCTCAATATACAAGGTACCATGTCAAGGGAGAAGCCTATAGGGGGCTCTTACTTTTTCATTACATGTCAATATAAGTTATGAGCTGCAAATATTTATGTGAAAAATCATGTGCTAATGGCGTGAGAAGTTAACTTTGAGTTCACAATGTGAATTTTGAAAGGTCAACAAACAATAAAAAGTTATTGGAACAACTTTGGTTACAGCTATGGTACTGGATTTGAAGTGTAAGGTATACACGTCACTTGTTAAGGAGTGTACACAACACCATTTTGATTGTGGTTTATATTTTCAAACCAAGATTCTCATATATCATTTAAAGGTTTGTTGAGGTATAACTCTTACCTGTTCGAACTCATATATAGAAAGTGCAGACATCTCTAGGTAGTGAATTTCGAGATCAATTTTTGGGAAAATGGTGTTGAATTTTGAAAATCCACAACGTGAGTTTTTTGTTGAATACCCCAAATTTACTTCTTCTGGAGCAGTTTCCAAAATCTAGAAGTGGTTTCAGATATTTCCTTAGTTTTTGCAAAAACGTCATGCAAACTAGGGATGACTCATTTATGCTGAAATTCGATTTGTATTCTGTCAATTTCCTTATTCCACGAGACTTGGAATTCAATCAAATTTAATTTCTATTGATGCTAAAAGGCCAATTGAAGACACTCAATTGCAATGGAAAACAAAAATTTTGAAGCTCGACTGCTGAGATCAACGTCAACCTAGTTGAAAAAAAAACTCAATTCACTTACTTCAACACTATCAGTGGAATGTTTTACTGCAAAATTTTTCTAGTTCATTTCTCATGCTCGACCTTTGAATACATTTTCAACTTAGTGTTCACATCCAAACATATTTTGTGCTTGTGTGTTATATTCAATTCTGGGCAGTTTGTAATTCACATAATATTTATCATCTCTTCCCTTAAAGAAGCGGAAAAATATATGCCTATAGAGAAAATCTTGGGGATGAATCCAAAGATCAGTGGTCAAATTATATCACATTTTTGGCAACAAATGAATGGCATTGACTGCATCCTCATGCCATATTCCTAGATAAAATGGGCAACAAAAATTTTATATGTAGAGCATGAGGGGAGTTTTGAGGTCTAAAATGGACCTCCCAAGGAAATTATAAAATAATGGTGGAAATAATAAAATAAGATTAGATTACATTATCAAATTTTAGAGGGAAAAAAGAAAAACTATTTTTTTTAATTTGTATTTTCAACTTATATTTCTATGATTTTTCGCGAATTTCGAGCGGAAATGCTCAGTGGATACATAATTTGATTCTTCACCCAAGGAGTAGCCATGTTGCATACTTTCGATGGAGCCTGCTAAACGAAAATTGAGAAATACATGAAAAACTTGATTGCAATCACGTTTATGTATTTCTCATTTTTCATGTAGTAGGGTCCCTCGAAAATATGCAACATGGGTACTCTGTTATGAAACTAGCTCACAAAAAGATATAAAAGATAGTTGAACACCTCAGCATTCAGCCTCTTCGAGGGGACAACCTCTTTTACATTATACAAATGAACTATTATTGGATGATACAAATGACAAAACCTCCTTTCTTTATATAGGAGTCTAAGGGGTCACAATATAACCAAGCCGACCTAACAATAATAATATAAAGGCACAAAAATAACAATAGAGGGATTCTAATGGGGCCACAGTAATAACAATATGGGGACAATAAGGGTACAACAATATTAATAAGGGATACAACTACAATAGTAATGGGGGAATCACTAGTATTATAGGGACCAAACATGCCCCTCTCCTTCAAAAAAGTGTTGTCCTCAACACTTGACTAGTTCTGGATGCTTCTGTATAAAATTCTCATCCTCCCATGTGGAATCTTCAGCGTATAAGTTCTTCAACTTGATGAAATACACTGAAATGGATCGATTTCGTAGCTGTCGAGTTCTTTTTTCTATGAGTGCTTCCAGTTCCAATATAATTTTTCCTTCCTCATCAAGCTTTGGCAATATTGTTTGAACTGGGAGCTTGTCGCCTATAACCATATTTAAACAGGAAACATGGAAAACTAGGTGCACTCAAGAAGTTGCAGGAAGCTCCAATTTGTATGCCATAGTACCAATCTTTTGCAACAGCTTGTATGGACCATAAAACTTTGGTGATAATTTATTATCCTTCTCAGCTTGCTTGAGGGACATTTGTTTATATGGTCATAGTTGTAGGAATACTAAGTCACCTATATCAAAACTTCTTTCACTGCGATGTTGATATGCCTGTTGTTTCATTCTATTCTACGCCAACACAAGGTTATCCTTTAAGAGTTGGAGAACTTGTTGTTGATGCTCGATGTGATGTTCCACTGCTTGAACCTTAGAATTTTATCTTAAATATGATGTGAGGGATGGTGGTTGATATCCATAAAGTGCCATAAATGGGGTCATTTTTGGTGCGGTATGGAAGGAAGTGTTATACCACCATTCAACCAGAGGCAACCATTTGACCCATTATGTCTATTTATCAAATATAAAGCAATGAAGATATCCTTCCAAACATTTGTTTACTATCTCAATTTGCCCATTATATTGAGGATAATAAGATGAGCTATGAGCTAACTGAGTACCAAGAAAAGAAAATAATTCTGTCCAAAAATTTCCAGTAAAAATGGGATCTCTGTCACTTACAATAATCTTTGGGTTTCCATGTA
>APFE030145989.1:15559-32946 GCA_000404065.3 Pinus taeda | reverse complement strand
AATATATATATATATATTACTTAGTAAATAAAGAGTACAAAATGACAACTCCTGTGCGTAGATTGAAAATGATACGAGCTAAAGAAAAATATTGTCTTGAACACAATCTTGTTCAAGCAAACCATCACATTTTTTTGTGTGTGATATCTCTTATAAAGTTCAAAAATTTGACCTTTCCTATTACTACTATTGGTAGGTCTCTCTATCTGAAAATCGTTTTAACTATATTTTGCACAACTTGACTTAACAAAAAACCACTATATTCGATATATAAGTGTCGGTGTTGGACCCACCAACATGTTAGGAGATCTCCCTGATAACGAGTCCTAACTAGACCTCAGATCATTTGGTGTAGGAGTCCCAGCAAATGGTCATATGGTATCGCATTTATCGCAGTTATGGATAGAGGAAAGTAAGATGTTCTTGTTGGTAGCAAGGGTGTGACATGTGCAACAAGGCAAGAAAGGTGCATGAATGATTCTAACACATGGAAAGTTGTATGAGTACGGCCCTTGGAAACCTGTGAAAGAACATGGCTTGGAAGAGAACACACGAGTGAAGATACATCAAAAAATGGAAAGAAAGTTAGTTAACAATCCAAAGTGGTGGTTAAACGAACAACATATTTGAGTAAGATTCATATATACTTATATAGAAAGAGTCCAAACATGCATGCGTAAGAAAGCAATACATATATCATTAGAGTAACCAAGACACATGAGATACAATAACAACATATGCATGAAACATGATGGGTGTATTATATTAAGAAATGAAAGTTCCAATCATATAGTATAACCATGACCAGCCACTAGCCCCGATAGCATAACATTACAGTCACTGCCACCGTCTCTTCCAAAGAGATGTATTAGCTCTACATTGTGGAAAATCTAAGGCTCATTATAATACTCTCCAAGATTTCTCTGAGATACTCCTATCGGAAGCTTGGTTGACCAAAAGCCCTTACAATGAGTTATGAGGTACTATACATAGCAAAGGGTGGGGTGACCCTTGAAATTCCCCTTTGTGACTATTCACCTACCCTCGTGACTCTACAGCTACTTTATGACTCTTACATTCAACTATTGACACTTGGACTTCCACTTTAGACGATGTTACATCCAATCTACACATGTACCCATGTGAGACAAAATATGCTTCAGAAATCCATGTAAACTATCAAAAACACTCACATAGTTGTGGTAAGACCAACTCTTTGACATCCTTGGATGATTGATGCTGGAAAAATGATGCCAAGCTTGGTTTTCCGTGATAGTTTCCATGTGCTCAATGGTGACATCTTGCTGAAAGTGAACTCTTGCCTATGCTGTTATAGCTCCTCTCTCCAACTTGTCTAATAATGTGCACATCACTGTCTTGAGTATAACTAGACCAACAACATACTAATGCATAGTGTGTGTGATGATCTCTGAGTGTGTGCTGGTGATCGTGCACATCAACTTGTTAAAATACATGTTCATCTCCAGCGAGACTTGGTTCTTGTCTTTTCCTCGGTAAGTGTTCCAAATGACTGTGATTGCATGCATGTGCATAATAACATCCATGTTGTTGAGTACCCTTGCATGCGATCGATAATACTTCTCACCCTATCTACTCCATGCTGGCTACTGAATGGATCTATAACCTCTATGGGAACATTCTCATCAGTCTATGCATGTTGCACCTCCTATTGTACCTATCCCTATTGCAAAAAATTCTCTCGTTTGAAACTCCTTTTCTCCTTTTGTGCGATCCTCTTGTGGCATCATTGCCTCGTAGCCTTAGTCTCCAAAGTTGTTTTCATCACAAGTGGATCTTCTTGAACTTGCAACTTTGCTTCACCTTTACAATGTCAACAAAATTCCTCTTACATGTGTCGCGTGCAAGTGTGCTACCTTCTACTACTGTTGATGGTGCTTCTCACTCTTAAAGGCCAAAGACTTGAAGTTCAAGTTTTACAGGTGACAAGTGGTATCATAGCTGATGTTCGGGTTGACGATGAAGTGTTGATCCCACTACACTATCATGACACGTGGTATGAGATCCGATTTAGGTGAAGTGCAAGTGAAGGAAGTTGATCTCGCTGTTCCTTCATAATAGGTGATATCAAAATCCAGTTTAGTTTTGAGGAGGAACCTGGTGAAAGGTGAAGAAATTTGAAGGGTGATTCAGGTTTGCCGGAAAGTGGATGGCAAAGATCGTGGAAGGACCTACGGCAAGTGAATCTAGCCATGATGTAGGTTGAGGTTTTCATTACAAAGTGTTGGAACATATGAGTAGATGGAGTTCCGAATGGGTTTCGATGAAGGCCAAGAATATGACGATTCGAGAAGGCTATTCGATGATCAAAGAAGAACTTGAAGAAATCAAGCACGAAAGTGGAAGTACGATGGAAGATGTTGAACTTAGGAAACTTGATAAGGAGATCCAACAGAATGGTCTTAGTCTTCAAGAACTCTTGGATTAGAGAGTTCGACTAAGGAAGAAAAGTGCCATGGTGGAGACCAAAGTTAAGCAACTTGAGGAAGAGATGAATAACTTTCTTGGTAAGAAGGCTTTTGTAATTGAGCAGGATGAGCTTGACTACATTGGTAGACTAGGGGACTACTACCAAAACAATCAGGCAAATGTTTGAAAGCTTGGTACTATTGAAGAAGTCAATGGAAACTTGGTTGATGCATTTGAGGAGAATGCAATGGAGGACAAGCTGGAAGGAAGTCAAGCTGAGCCAGGATCAGGTTGCTTAGGAGAGCCAAGCAAGGAAGTGAAGTGCCTTAAGAGAGTTTTCGAGTTGGAACATACGCCAATGGACACTTCTAAGGTCGAATTCTTGGGGAAGGTTGCTGATGTGAGACGCAAGATAAAGCCGACAGAAAAATGTAATGCCTTGAAGCTGAGTTTTGTGTAGGTGACCGTGAAAGGCAAGAGATTTGCAGCTTTGGTGGATACGGGAGCTACTCATAGCTTCTTAAGTAGGAAATGAGCAAACACTTTTGGAAAGAAAGTTGAGATGGAGAAAGAGTGGAGTGCTTTCAAAGCAGTCAAATCTACCATGAAAGTTGTCACCGATGTGATGAAGAACACTTAGGTGAGAGTGAGCTCATGGTTTGGAAAGTTGGACTTGAGGATTGTGGACATAGATGATCATTCTATGGTGCTCGGGCAATATTTCATGAAGCTTGCACAAGCCATACCAATGGTGGACCAGGAAATTCTCTTGATCATAGCTAGAAAAAGAACTATGTTAGTTCTGATGAATAGGAGGAGTTGCTTGGGGTATAGACCAAGGATGAATTCTATGAATTTGTATCCGAGAGATCTAAATGTGAAGCATGAGGATGTGGAGAAAAGAGGACTTGGTAGTATGACTCAAACAACGATGGAAGAGAATTCGATTGACTTCATTGCGAGAGCGAGGAGGAAGGAAGGAGGTGGGAGATCAATCTTACAAATCATGAAGCACTTGGCAGAGACATCTTCTATTGAAGATCTTCACAATGGAGTTTTATATGAAGAGAGTCCAAGTACTTCTTTAGAGGTAGCGGTTGGATAGGATTATGCAGGTAGAGATGCGGCTCGCATAGTGGAGTTTTGTAGGTATGCTATGGGCATATATGGCTTTCAGTTAATGAAAGACAAGCTTGGGAAGCTTGGGTGTACATGTGAGGAGGTTGAGGCTGTTCAAAAATACTTGAGGACACAGTACCAATTTGATACATGGGTGTATGAGAGTCAGGGAGGATACTTTGTGACCCTCCTTTCTCGATAGACAACCTTGGAGATGGTTTGGTGTAGGGACCTTGACGATAAGGAGCTGATCCCACTCCCACTCGTGACAAGTGGTATCAAAGCTGATGATCGGGTTGATGATGAAGAGCTGATCCCACTGCACTATTGTGACAGGTGGTATCAGAGGTAATGGTGAACGAGGTGCATGATTTGCAAAGAAGCTGATCAAGTAATTAAAAAAATTAATTTCCAAATCTATAAGAAGTAAATTTCACAATATAGAGCCTCTTCTACACCCTCCCTCTTCTTATCATGGTCCTTTTATAATTACTTAATAATATATTTTAGATCGAAAAATTCTTTTCATTTGTACACAAAATAAATCTTTTGAATTTTAAAATATTATAGATCTAGATTGTGAAACTTTAAAGCAACTTTATTGAATCAATAAAGTACTTCCTTGATGAATTTTTTTTTGGGTGAAGAAAACTACACCCTCCCTCTTCTTATCATGGTCCTTTTATAATTACTTAAGAATATATTTTATATCTTCAAATTCTTTTCATTTATACACAAAATAAATCTTTTGAATATTAAAATATTATAGATCTAGATTGCAAAACTTTAAAACAACTTTCTTGAATCAGTAAAGCACTTCCTTGATGATTTTTTTTTTTGGGTGAAGAAAACTATGGTTAATTTTTAGGCACTTGTTTTCCATTAATGTATCATTCCCTTCTCCTCACCACTATACTTTGATCCTACAATACTATCTTTACAGTAACTCTCACACCATGATATGTTTGGAAAAAGTGTCCTTAGACATGTAATTATATTGATAAAGAAAACACATTATATAAAGCTTAAGAGGCATATCAAATATTTAAATTCTCTAGCCTCATATCAACATGCCATGTTTTGGTGCTAAAAACCTCAAACATAATCACTATGATAAGGAACTAACAAGTCCTATATATCTTCTAGGGAATAAAAAAAATATAGAATTATCTTTATTATTCTAGAAAAATATATTCTAGAATAACTTTGTTGATTCTAGAAAACTATCTAACCAAATAAACTTTAGGATTATGAGGTTAACATTTTTCCACTACTTGATGCTCTTTCCTTCGCTCCAAAATGAATCTAATCAAGATGTTCATTGAAAAACATATACCTCACCTTGTTTTGACCAAATAGACAAAGGAACCAATCAACTACTTAGATAGTTCAACTTTGGCATATTCTCTATTCTAAAACTATTCCATCAAGTAATTTTGACCATTCAATTTATAGTTATAATGATCGCATTTATTTGCAAGGTGTTCTACTAGTTGTACAAAGTTGTGTTAATGATGGCCAAGTTATTGTTCCTATGGGTTTTGGAAACCAATGGCATTGTTTTCAACTTCATGAATGTGAATTATATCTTAACATTTCTCATGATACTACCAATGGTATTAGGTTGAGTGTTTACTAGAGGCTATTCCTAAGATCTTCAATAAGGTATTTTCATTTGGGTAGTTTATATTATTGTAGATTAATAATTTGTCGAGGAAAAAGTATTTATACCCTTATTCAAGTTTTAAACATGATTGTTACATGTATTTAGGAAAGAAATCATTTATCCCCTTTCTAGTGCCATGGTGGAAAGGAAAATAAAACTACTAGATGGCCTAAACTTTTCCAAGTCATTAAAAAACATTAATTTCCAAATCTATAATTGGGAAATTTCACAATACATAGCCTTTTCTACACCCTCCCTCTTCGTGGTATTTTTATAATTTCTTAAAAATATATTTTAGATCTACAAATTATTTTCATTTGTACACAAAATCAATATTTTGAATATTAAAATATTATAGATCTAGATTGCCAAACTTTAAAGCAACTTTCTTGAATCAATAAAGTGCTTCCTTGATGATTTTTTTTTTTGGTGAAGAAAACTATGCTTAAGTTTTAGACATTTGTTTTCCATTAATATATCATGGACTCCTCCTCACCACGATACTCTCATCCTACAAAACTATCTTTACAATGCTTAAATACCATGATATGTTTAGCAAAAGTGTCCTTAAAAATGTAATTATATTGATAAGGAAAAACACATTATATAAAGCTTGAGAGTTATAGCATATATATAAATTCTTTAGCCTCATATCAACATGCCATGTGTCCATGATAAAAAAATGTAAGATAATCACTATGATAAGGAACTAGCAAGTCCTATATATATTCTAGGGAATACAAAAATTATAGAATTAACTTTATTATTCTAGAAAAATATATTCTCGAATAACTTTGTTGATCCTAGAAAACTATCTAGCTAACTAATCTTTAGGATTATGAAGTTAACATTTTTTCAGTGCTCAATGCTCTTTCCTTCGCTCCAAAATGAATTTAAACAAGATGTTCATTGAAAGACATATATCTTGCCTTGTGTTGACCAAATAGATGAAGAAACCAATCAACTACTTATATAGTTCAACTTACGAATATTCTCTATTCTAAAACTATTCCATCGAGTGATTTATGACCATTAAATTTATAATTATATTTATGGAAATTATTTGCAAGGTGTTCTACTAGTTGTACAAAGTTGTGTTAATGATGGCAAAGCTATTGTTCCTCTAGGTTTTGGAAACCAATGGTGTTGATTTCAACTTCATGAATACAAATTATAACTTAACGTTTCTCACGATACTACCAATGGTATTAGGTTGAGTTTTTAATAGAAGCTATTCCTAAGATCTTCGATAAGAAATGTTCATTTTGATAGTTAATATTAATGTAGATTACTAATTTGACTAGGAAAAAGTATTTCGACCCTTATTCAAGTTGTAAACATGAGTAGTACATGTATTTAGGAATGAAATCATTTATCCGCTTTCTAAAGCCATGGTTATAAGGGAGAATAAAATTACTAGATGGCCTAAACTTTTTCAAGCCATTTAAAAAAAAAATAATTTCCCAATTTATAAGAAGTGGGAAATTTCACAATATGGAGCCTTTTCTATGTCCTCCCTCTTCTTGTCATAGTATTTTTATAATTTCTTAAAAATATATTTGAGATCTACAATTTCTTTTCACTTTTACACAAATTATTTTTTTTTAATATTAAAATATTATAGATCTAGATTGTCAACTTTAAAGCAACTGTATTGAATCAATAAAGTACTTCCTTGATAATAAAAAAAAATTGTTTAAGAAAACTATGCTTAAGTTTTAGACATTTGTTTTTCATTAATATATCGTGGTGTTCTCCTCGACACGATACTTTCATCCTACAGAACTGTCATTAGAGTGGCTCTGATACCACGATATGTTTAGCAAAAGTGTCCTTGGAGATGTAATTATATTGATAAAGAAAAACACATTACATAAAGCTTGAGAGGGATAGCATATATATGAACTTTGTAGCCTCATATCAACATTCCATGTGTTCATGCTAAAAAAATCAAGGATAATCACTATGATAAGGAACTCACAAGTCCTATAGCAATACAACAATTCTAGAATTATCTTTATTATTCTAGAAAAATATATTGTAGAATAGCTTTGTTGATCCTAGAAAACTATCTAACCAAATAAACTTTAGGATTATGAAGTTAACATTTTTTGAGTCCTCAATGCTCTTTCCTTTGCTCTAAAAAGAATCTAATCAAGATTTTTATTGAAAAACATATATATCTCCTTGTGTTGACCAAATAGATGAAGGAACCAATCAACTACTTGTGCAACAAGGGTTCCATGAGTTTTGAATTTAAAGATGTCACTTTCGTTATATTAGTGATCATAGATGTGGCCATAAGATAAAATTCCTCCATAAAATTCCTTCATCTTGAAGTCAATTTTCATGTCTACTTTGTATATTGCAATGAGATTTTTTGGACATGCAAGAAGCAAGTCATCTATACACAACACCAAAATGAGAAAAATAATCCCAAAAGTAGATAATATAATATAAAATTTATTTGTTTTCTACTCAATTCTATATCTTGCAATATCCTTTTATCTTGAAATGCCATGCTCTTTATCGCAACTATTTCCCATACAAAAAGTTCTTAATCTTACATATATATGGATTCTTACCATTTACCTCAAAGCCCTAAGGTTCCTATATGTACCTTCTTCGTCAATGATCATATTAAAGAAGGTTTTCTTCACATCCATTTGATGCATCATTTATTCCATAAATGAATGAAAACCCATAAATTATCTATTATAAGTGCAACTCGTGACTAGAAAGATGACTTCTCGTAGTCCACTCCTTTCTACGTGAACCATCATGTCTTGAACCTTAATATGAGCTTTTATATGTTTTCATCTATGGCAAGCTTGATATTATAGAGTGACCTAAAACTTAATATTGACTTCCCTTTTATCATGTCAATATCTTCGAAACATAATTCTTCTTGATGGAGGATTACTCCTCCACCATGCATATTGCTATACCTCCTTTCGATTTCTAGAAGGCTCCAAATATATGATGTTTTATTTTAATTCCAAGTAGTATTAAAACTTCTTCATATTTTTTCCCTCTATTTATGTGATCCTCGAAGCCTCAACACACTCCTAAGCATACCTTAATGTTTGAATGAACTATTCATGTTTCCTGAAAATAATTAAAGGATCTGTCTCCTCGTTTGTTCCTCGATGATGTTTTACTTATTTGGAAATCACTAGTGGCCTTGAATTAAACTTTAAATCTTCACATTCATTATTCTCTTTCATCATGATAGATTTATGGGACTTTCTAGATGTAAATTCATCTTCAAACTTTACATCACTACTTACTACTACTTTTCATTCCTTTGGAATATAAACCTTGTAGATCTTTCAAGTGCTATTATAATGTACAAGTAGATCCTTCCTAATGGATAATTTCAACTTGATACTATTTTCTATTGTTACATGGTATTAACAGGACAACCAAATATTTAGAAATGGTTCACTTCTAGCTTCACATTAATAAATGCTTTAGTAAGTGTCTATCCTCCAAGACCTCATCATGGAACTAGTTATGGATGTAGATTGTTGTGTCACATAAAGAAACGTTGTGAGGTTTTGGTAATGAATCATGGCTTTACCTGCACTTATGATGGTTAACTCCTTCATGAATCCTTCGTTCTTGTCAAAAACCTCAAAATCCTTAGAGTTGTCCTCACCACCGTTACATGTTATCAAGGTTTTGGTCTTCTTGAGCATCTAATCTTTTAACAAGATCTTTGAACTCTTGAAACCCACTAAAGTGTCAAACTTTAGATTTAGAAACTAAATTCAAGTTATGAGAGATGACTATAAGGAAATTCTAAACAATGCATTTAGACGTTCTTAGAGTTTTTGTTTCTAATAATTGGTTTATTGTTGTAATTCTTTCAAAATATTAATTATAGAAATAGAAAAAAAAATCTAAACATTACATGAACCACACAATAGTTGAATAGTAACAATGAAAGAAATAAAATACACATCACATAGGAATTTCTCTTTTTTATTAGATTTTCATTCCTTTTCTAAAAAATTACAAGATGATCTCTACGCCATACTAAAATTAGTAGTTTTCGAGTCATTACATCACATGGATACAAGAATATAGAACTTTTACATATAAAGATAATAACTATAGTAATGCCATGGTGTAAAAACTTCTTTTCTTAACCCTAATTTGTAAATATAACCATGAAATATATTTCTAATAAGTTTTAATATAGCTTGTGAAAACTTTTAATGATATAATTATATTTTTATTGTTAATGAAAAATTTCAAACAATTGATTGAATGGGTTGAGAAACTAAATTGGCTATGATACATGAGTGGGAATGTTCTAAAATGATTTCTGGTTGAAATTACCTTTCCTAAAATTCTTTCTTGAGCTAAAATTAAAAATACATTGTTTCTAAATATCAAATAATTCACTTATTGGGGTAGTTGGAAATAGTATATGTTATCCTTTTCAGGAATCAAAAAGCTTCCACCTTGAAATTTTGTTATGACCCATAAAATTACTAATTTATCCTATGAAATATGATGGTGAGAGAGGTAAAAATAGTGTCAATTTGTGTAATTTGACCACCACACCACAAATGAATTTATACTTTTTTTTACCCATTTTATAGCACATAAATGCATGCAAATATCAAAAAAAGGTAAAAATATATTTAAAAATTCACTTTGGCATTGAGTACTCAGACATGAGTAAAATTTGGATGACTGGTTGACAAGAGTTGATTGCAGGGTTTTCCTTGTATAGATGATACTGCATCAAAACGTTCATCCATTTTTCGTTTGTGGTGACTTTCAAGGGTACCACCAACTGCCATTCTCGGAGGTTGTTGTGGCTTTGGATGTTCATGAACATCTCCTTCATATATTCACTTGCCCATTCTGAAAACATACTATTCCCTTTTTCATCTCACAGTGTGAGTATGCACATTTGAAATAGTGGTGAATGTAACTGCTGCGAATGTCACTGCTGCCTTTAATATGGCGAAGCCATATCTCGACAAAATTTGAACCCTAAATCATTCCCAAGAATTGAATGCTGATCCTGGTCACACGAACATTATTTTACTCATAAGATATCACTAGTGAACATTATTTTACTCATAAGATATCACTAGTGGGTGACACTGGCTCTTCAATGGACGATTCATATGCCATCCGCATTGTCGAAAATTAAGAAACGTTTATAATTGTCAATAGGTTGATTTTACAATGATTCTAATCATTTTATATTTTTTATTTGAAGTTAAAATTAATTTGTGATCTTAATTTCTATTAAAAAAAGAAAATTACATTTTGTATCATCTATATAATGATTATGAGAATATTTTGTTGACATTCAAGTCAAAGTTCATACATAAAAAAAATTAAACATTGGAAGTTTGAACAAATAAAATTGGATTTCAAAGATTTCTCTTCAACAAACTTTTTTCAACAAACTTTCCTCTCAAGAATTCCTTCACAAATATTATAAATAGCACATTGCAAAATGTTATTTTACAAAATTTAAAATCTTAAAAATAGATTCAAACTCTTAATTATCACATGTCTTCATGCTTGCATCGGATGTTATTTTAAATTAAATATTAAATATTGTGACTTCATTTCTTGTATTTAGATTATAAAAATGGAGTTCTTAAATTGTGGAATGATGCATAGCTAGATTGTAAATGAGGGTAGCATGATGGAAAATAGTAAGCACAATGTAAGTATGTTTTGTGTCTTTCCATATTACTATCTATTGAATTGTCCATTATTCCTATCTAATAGACAAAATAAGAAGACATGTTTGTCAAAAGATAAACGCTCAATAAGTTGTTGAATTGAGCCTTCTATGATCCATATCAAGTTTATAAAAGCAGTCTTCTTGAAAATATGATGTGATTTTAGCAGAATACTCCTCTAATAAACTCAAAAAATTATTAATTTTGAAGTCAATAAACCATTGTTAAGCCAAATTTATTAACAAAGAAACTAATTAATATATAAAATTAAATAACTAGAATAATCAATAATTTATTTAAAAAAAACATAACATATTTTAAAAAATATATAATAAATTTTATATTATTTAATAATAAACCTCCAAAGTAAATAAATTACTTAAAAATAAACCCACATAAATATAATAAACATATAAAGTGAATAAAATACTTAAAAATGCACATCCATAAAAATAAACCTAAATTTATGTTTGTTCAAATAAAAATAAAAAAACAAACTAGCGTGTTATAATCCCTAATTTCCCCTATTAAAATTAGAAACAAATTAACATATTATCTTCCCTAATTTCAGCCATTCAACTTATAACATCCTTTTCAACCTAATAACAAGCCCACGCAATTGAGTTGAAATGAGGTGATGGTTCTCTTGAGGGACCATTCCGAATTCGGTGGTTCATCGTTATGTTTTCCTCCATACCCTATAATAAGTGCTGCTGTATTACGTGCACTCCTTTCGACATATTTCCTGACGAAGCAATTTGAAATAACTATATAGAGCATATCCATACCTTGGATTAGGATTTTTATTTATGTGTTTGGTTCCATATTTCGCCATCGGTATCCATCATCCAGAAAATCATGTTCACTGATTATTTGTAGGACGTGTTCTTCCTTTACGTCGTCTGCACTCCTGTAATTTGAACACCACCCCAAAAATGAATTTATAAATTTTTTGTACCGATTTTATAGCGCATAAATGCATGCAAATATCAAAAGAACGTAAAAAAAATTAAAAATTCACTAGGGCATTAAGTACTCGAGGTAACTCGACATCAGTAAAATTTGGATCACTGGTTGACAAGAGTTGATTGCAGGGTTTTCGTGGTAAAGATGATACTGCATCAAAACGTTCATCCATTTTTCGTTTCTGGAGACTTTCAAGGGTACAACCAACTGCCATTGTGAAAGGTTGTTGTGGCTTTGCATGTTCATGAACATCTCCTTCATATTCAATCTTGGTCACTTAGTCCCACCCACTCTCTAATTCTGTCCAAAAGATCCACGAGTTGTGCTTTAATGATGAAACAATCCAATCTTCGGGTGAGTGCATCCTTGCCAATTCTCCTATTGATTCAAGTAGGCTAGATTTTGGTGGTGAATAAGTGTCTGTATTCAGGAGACTATGAGAATCCAATAGGTGCTAAAAATATTAAGTTAGGGGATCCGTTTGTGCTCGTGAGCCTGATGATTCAACATGCCCCGATGAAAAGTTTAGATCTCGGACCATGATGATATTTTCCTTATCCATAAATGATGAAGTCATGATTTTATCCTCGAAGCCCACAAGATTTTGTGAGGGTCTATATATATTTATCAAGGAGAGTGGGGTATCTAGTTTAATAGATGTGATATATACACCCAATAGACCTTCACAACCCCAAATATTTTCAATCTTAATAGTTCTATTATTGAAACCAATGGAACATGCCCTCATCCACCTCTCACATCAAGGGTATTGAAGGTCCAGCCACGCAGAATGAATTTCAGTAAGGAGTTGCTGGCAACTCCCTCACCCAATGTCTCTGCTAGGAATAATACATTGATCCTTTCGGATTTAAAAAGTCTCTTAATTACTAAATTTTTGTCTCGGCTCCCCAAACCCTTGCAATTGTAACATAGGCACTTCATAGATTTATATTAGTTGCCACCTCAATCCCTTCCTGCGAGATGGCCTTAGATATATAAGATTTCCTACCCTTGGGATCTTCTGAGATTTGTCTCATGGGCCATAACAACAAAAAAATGGGATTGGACTCAAATTTCATGCAAATAAAGCCAAATTCGATACAACAAATCATAAATGGGCATATTCAGAATTAAAAACATGACAAGATATGGGAGGAGAGGATATGAGACTACCCGGATTCTGATGAGTGTGAGAGGAGTGAGATCTAGTGACCCTTGCAGCTTGAGGCCAATCATCTGATTGTTGAGGAGTCATTCGATTCTCTCTCCCCTACTGTAGGAGTTCCTTTGATGCATTTTGTGCAGCAGTCATCCAATATCCAATTGTGTCTGCCTGCCCATTGTTGTGTGTCTTATAGGGCACCCGATGTGAATAGTTGTGATTGTTAGTTTTTGACAACAAATTAGTTATTTAGTTATGTAACCATAGTTAGGCGGTTCTATAACGATAGTATGTAAAGATAGATAGGATATAAATATAATGTAATAACACATGAATCGATCAGCAGTGGGGAGTATTCATCCATTCAATAAAATTCATATCTTGGCATATCTGAACAAGGGTTCATTATGTTATTTCTTTCATCTGTTCTGTCTCTACTTCTCTGTTTTTCTACAAGTGGTATCAGAGCCTGCGAAAGAGGCTGTGCTGAGCGTGAAGAAGGCTGCTGTGCGTGGTTGACTGTTGGAGTGAAGAAGGCTGTTGTGCGTGGTGATGCTTAGCATGAAGAAGGCTGCTGTGCGTGGTTGACTGCGGGCGTGAAGAAGGCTTCTGTGCGTGGTGTGGTGCTGCTGCCGGAAAGGCTGTGAGAGCCACCGTGACGCTGTTGTCTGTGAGTTGAAGGCTGCTGCTGTGAGTGGAGAAGGTTGTTGCTGCCAGAACCTGTTCTAATGAGGAAAAAAACTTCTGTTTTTCGAGTGTGGCTGACAGAACACGTTGTTGTCTGTGAGTTGAAGGATGCTGCTGTGCGTGGAGAAGGCTGTTGCTGCCAGAACCTGTTCTAAGGAGGAAAAAAACTTCTGTTTTTCTAGTGTGGCTGCCAGAACTTGTTCAGAAAATCCGGGTATTTGTTAAGAATTTTTTTTTGTCTCAGAATTTTTCTAATCAGAAATCAGTCAAACAAGAACAATTTTTATTTTGTCCAGAAAGCAGAACAGTTTTTATTTTGTCCAGAAAGCAGAATTTTTTTTTGAACGCTGTGAAAGTGAAGTTCTTTAAATTGAGAATAAAGGAAAAAGAATACAGATTTATTTTTTAAGGAAAGGAAAAAAAATTCAGGCTTTTTCTATTTGGAGAAATAAGGAGTTTTTTTTTCTTTTAAAGCAATATAAAACCCTAGAAAGTTTGAAACCCTAGGAAAGAAAACATGGCCAAGATGTCGAATGCGAAATTCGAGGTGGAGAAATTCACCGGAAAGAGCAATTTTGCTCTTTGGAAACTGAAGGTTAAGGATTTGCTTGGGGCGACTAAAAAACCTGCAACCATGACTACTTCAGACTGGGAAGACTTGGATGCCCGAGCTCTCAGTACCATCCGGCTACGTCTAGCGGATGAATTTCTCTTCAACATTGTTGAAGAGACTACAGCTTCAGGATTGTGGGAGAAACTTGAAAATCTCTATATGACAAAATCATTGACCAACAGAATTTCTGAAAAGACAGTTATACAGTCTTCGAATGAAAGAAGGTTCAAACGTTGCAGAACATTTGAATGTTTTTAATACACTAATATGTCAATTAACAGATATGGAAGTCATAATACAAGAAGAAGATAAAGCCATAACCTTGTTGTGTTCACTACCTGAATCATGGGATCACTTTGTAACTTCAATTAGCTTCAGCTCTGCTGATTCTTTGAAGTTTGAATCAGTCGTGGGAGCTCTGCTGTCTGAAGAAGTACGAAGGAAATCCAACACTGAAACAGATGCATCAGAAGCCATGGTCGCTAGAGGACGCTCAAAGGAAAGAGGAGAAAAACCAAGGGGAACTTCGAGATCGAAATCGAAAGGAAAGAAGTGTAAGCCGAAATGTTGGAACTACAATAAAGTTGGACACTTGAAGAAGGACTGTTGGAAATGAAAGGAATCCGAAAACCTGAAGAACGAAGCGAATCAGGTCGATTCAGGTATGATAGTTGAAGTTTTATCTGCTGAAGAATTGTGTATGATAGATGAAACTTCACCTGAATGTAATATATCTCAGGGTGTAGATAGCTGGCTGTTAGATTCTGGTGCTTCGCATCACATGTGACCACATAGAAACTGCTTTACCTCATATGAAAATGTAAACGGTAGTTCTGTGTTTATGGGTAACAATATGTCATGTCAGACTGTTGGGATGGGAGATATCAGGATTAAGATGTATGATAACACAGTTAGAACATTAACTAGTGTTAGACATGTACCTGATTTAAAGAAAAAATTGATTTCTTTGGGAGTTTTGGATTGAGATGGATATAAGTTTACAGGTCAAGGTGGCGTCTTGAAAGTCTTCAAAGGAGCACTTGTGGTTATGAAGGCAGAAAAGGTCGGAAATCTTTACAGGTTGAAAGGAAGTACTCAGATCGGTGAAGCAGCTGTTGCGTTAGAAAAGGAAGAAGCAGGCACTCGTCTATGGCATCAACAATTGGGTCATATGAGCGAGAAAGGTCTTCACATATTGATGAAGCGTAAATCTCTTCCAGGTCTGAAATCCTTGAATTTAGATTTATGTAAACATTGTGTGTATGGCAAGCACCAGAGGTTTAAAGTTGGAAATCATAATAGTAAATATGTTTTAGACTACATTCATTCTGATCTGTGGGGGCCTTCCCCTGTTATGTCATATGGAGGTGCACTGTATTTTTTAACATTTATTGATGATTACTCCCGGAAAGTTTGGATCTATATGCTAAAAAGGAAAGATGATGTATTAAATGTCTTTAAACAATTTAAAGTAATGGTAGAGAAAAGAATAGGCAAATCCATTAAATGCTTAAGAACTGACAATGGTGGCGAGTTCACGTCAGGTGAATTTGAACAGTACTGTAAGGATGAGGGAATTGTTAGACATAAAACGGTTGTTTATACTCCTCAGCAAAATGGTGTTGCTGAGCGTATGAATCGAACTCTTATGGAAAGAGCCAGAAGCATGATTAGCAATGCTAACTTGCAAAAGGAGTTGTTGGCAGAGGCAGTATCTACTGCTTGTTATTTAGTTAACAGATCTTCTTCAGTAGCAATTGACTGTAAAATTCCTGAAGAAGTTTGGACGGGTCAGTCTTGTGACTATTCACATTTGAGAATATTTGGCTGTGATGCTTATTCTCTCATTCCGAAAAATTAGCGGTCAAAACTAGATCCAAAGTCAAAATGTTATGTCTTTGTTGGGTATGACTATGCAGTGAAAGGATATAGGTTTTGGGATCCTACATTGCGGAAAATAGTCGTTAGTAGAGATGTAACATTTGATGAATCCTCTCTTTTAAAATCAACTCTTGAAAGAATTGAACAGGAACACGTGTCGGAAAATCAACGAGTTCAGTTGGAGGCTACACCCTTTGGTGACAGCCAGAAGGAAGGAGAAACCTCTGGAGAAAAAGGTGCTGAAGAAACAAAGGAAGCCGTTGAACCTTCTGAACCAGTGCAAGTTTCTGAACCTGTTTAGCAACCAGTTTCTCTAAGAAGGTCTACAAGGGAAAGGAAAATTCCAAAAAGGTATGAAGATTCTGTTTCGTCTTTTGCTTTGATTACTGAAGATGGGGAACCTTCTTGTTATCAGGAAGCAGTAGATGATAAAAATAGTGAAAAATGGAAAGTGGCTATGGAAGAAGAAATGGACTCCTTAGCCAAAAATAATACCTGGGATCTTGTAGAGCTTCCTGAAGGGAGAAGTATTGTTGGATGCAAATGGGTCTTCAAGCTGAAACGGAAAGTTGATGGAAGTATCAAAAGGTATAAGGCGAGATTGGTAGCAAAAGGGTATTCTCAGGTTGAAGGTATAGACTTTCATGAGATTTTTTCTCCAGTTGTAAAACTTTTTTCTATTCGTAGTGTGTTGGCACTAACTACGTTGCTTAATCTTGAGTTATAACAGTTGGATGTTAAAACAACTTTTCTACATGGTGATTTGAACTAAGAGATATATATGGAACAACCAGAATGTTTTGTACGAGGTCGCAGCA
Organism: Pinus taeda; assembly: GCA_000404065.3. Classification (NCBI taxonomy): domain Eukaryota; kingdom Viridiplantae; phylum Streptophyta; class Pinopsida; order Pinales; family Pinaceae; genus Pinus; species Pinus taeda. Next base: position 15,863 of record APFE030145989.1, on the reverse strand, counting down.
GAAGATTAGTTTGCAAGCTCAGCAAATCATTTTATGGTCTGAGGCAATCTCCGAGACAATGGTACAAGAAGTTTGATTCCTTCATGGTGAGCCAGAACTTTGTAAGAAGTGAGTATGATCATTTTGTATACTTCAAAAGTTTCAATGGCATATTCATTATCTTAGCTTTTTATGTTGACGATATGCTTATTGCAAGCAAAAGCATGGAAGAGATCAATAGGTTAAAGGCTCAACTCTCTAGGACGTTTGATATGAAGGATCTTGGAGCAGAAAAACATATCTTGGGCATGGAGATACATAGAGA
>APFE030145989.1:0-13693 GCA_000404065.3 Pinus taeda | reverse complement strand
AAGTATGTGGCGAAAATACTTGAAAAGTTCTCTATGAACAATGTGAAACCTGTTAATATTCCACTAGCTTCCCATTTTAAGCTTTCTTCGGTTTTAAGTCCTAGAGCTAATGAAGAAAAGCAGTATATGTCTCATGTACCATATGCAAATGCGGTAGGCAACTTAATGTATGCGATGGTATCTACAAGATCTGACATTTCACATGCAGTTGGAGTTGTCAGCAGGTTCATGGCAAATCCAGGTAAAGAACATTGGCAAGTAGTGAAATGGGTGCTTCGATATCTAAGAGGCACAAGTGACCATTGCATCATCTTTAATGGTAGTGAAGGATCAGTCTGTGGATATGTAGATGTTGACTATGCAGGTGATTTGGACAAAAGAAGATCTACTACAGGTTATGTCTTTACTCTTGGAGGTGGAGCGATTAGTTGGATGTCAAAGCTTCAAGAAACAGTTACGTTGTCCACTACTGAAGCCGAATATATAGCTGCCTCAGATGCCAGTAAAGAAGCAATCTGGTTAAAGGGTCTGCTAGATGAAATTGGAAGAAAGTAGGAGAAAGTGGATGTACTTTGTGACAGTCAAAGTGCTATTCACTTGGATACAAATCCTGCCTATCATACCAGAACCAAGCACATTGATGTAAGGTATCATTTTCTGAGACATGTGATCGATGGCGGAAAATTAGCTCTTAAAAAGGTCCATACACGAGAGAATTGTGCAGACAATTCACAAAGCCAGTAACAGTAGAGAAGTTGCAGTGGTTTTAGCTTCTCTTGGCTTGCAGAGAAGATGATGAATGGGCATGGGCAAGAAATTAGGAAATTTTTGTCAAGGTGAAGTTTGTTAGTTTTTGACAACAAATTAGTTATTTAGTTATGTAACGATAGTTACGCGGTTCTATAACGATAGTTAGGCAGTTCTATTCAGTTATGTAAAGATAGATAGGATATAAATATAATGTAATAACACATGAATCGATCAACAGTGCGGAGTATTCATCCATTCAATAAAATTCGTATCTTGGCGTATCTGAACAAGGGTTCATTCTGTTATTTCTTTCATCTGTTCTGTCTCTACTTCTCTGTTTTTCTATAGTGATCAACTGGTAGTCTTTATAGAAGTAATTTTCTTCATGGCAGAGCCTACGCACGAATGGTACATCCTCCTAATTTAGGATCTACCATGTGATGAGCCCCCTGTATTGCAAGTGGAGACTTTCTACTAGCCCTTCTCTGGTATCGAGATGTACCAAAATTCTAGAAATGGTAATGCTCCCGAATTCAATGTATTATCTATCATGGGCTAGGTATATCCCATATTGTTCCCAATGCAACCGTAATTGTTGACTGAGGATTTGGCTCCAAATCTCGAGAATCCGTCATTTTAACCTAGTCATGGAATAGTTTTTGCCTCTCACTCAGTCGAGAGTCATGACGTTGTTAGTGTTTGCGACATGCTTATTCCTTCACCAAATACTAGCAGTCGCCCACGCTCCCGCAGCTTAGTACACTTCAATTTTTTCTACCCATCCTCTGTGGGTGATTTACCGGGAAAGTTCAGGCACGCGTGGCTAGTTATCATCTCACTCTAATACAGTGGTTTCTTCTTGAGCCGGTATTTGTTGTGACATGGCTTCTAAACATCCATAAGTGTGAACATGGTGTTGTGGGTAAGTAACCCTTGGGTCGACACCTTGGTTGCCACGTATGTTGAGCCCTAGGTTCTCTATGCAAAATGTGGCTACTTCGTGACCCAGTAAACCCCTAGCTGCCACGCATGCTTATGGAGAACCAGATTTTTGATGCACATGTTATTCATATTCCCAATATTGCAACTCAAAAAGAGACGGCATTTTGAGTAATGGTTTAGGCGGCTAGTCATGTAAATTGTATATGAAATCCAAATTTGTTGCCTAGGTAGGTTGTAGAAGCCCTAGGTCATTGAGTTTTGCCACTCCATCCTCCATATTAGATATAAATACCTCAACCTGGACATCAAGTTCATGGGGTTCTCAAGTGTTTGAGTGGTTGGAATCCAAATTTGTTGCCCAGGTAGGTTGTAGAAGCGCTAAGTCATTTAGGTTGGCCACTCCATCCTCCATATTAGATATAAATACCTCAACCTCGACATCAAGTTCATGGGGTTCTCAAGTGTTTCAGTGGTTGGATGCTGAGGTGGATCAACCGTTCAAATTGGTGTTGTATCCATCAAGTCTCATGAATAGTCAACCACCGCTTTCTCCATGCAAATGACATTTTTCTACTGTTGTTCCGATGAAAATGCTCAAAACATGTTGATACCTTCTGCCCAGAAAAGTTGTGGCCGAGCTAATATTCTAGAAAGTCCTACAGGTGGTAGGTTATCCTTTCACAACTTATTGCCATACCTCGCAACTATTCCAATATTGGTAGCCCCATCCAAAGTGTGTAAGGTGCCCAATGTTTGAGGGTCACAGAAATTGTCGTCGCCACTTTTGTCTAGTTTCTAGTAGTCCCTAGGTTTCGGCGGTGATTCTAGGGTGTTTCCTCCACAAGAGAGCCATGATTTATGCAATGCATGCTACAATACTCTCATCCAGGTTTGGCTGGTAGGGACCAATTTCTTATTTATTAAACCTATGGTAGGGACCAACTTCGTATTTAGTAGTGAATGAAAATTATGTAATTTATTCTATTTTAGAAAAATACAAACTTTATAAGGGAGGAGAGTGAGAGATTATCTATAGTTTCCATTTAAAAAAAGAGTTTCAATATTTGGGATATGGAGAGCGTTAAGAATAATTTAGCTGAATATTTGGTATTCTATGAGAGGCTAGAACTAACCATTTTTAAGAAAATCCCATACTTGATGATATTTTAAGATCTCATCATTAATCATCCAATCATAAGTAGTTAAACTCAAATATCAATCCATAAGGGTTCAACTTCCTTTTTCACATAATATAAAAATGGAAAGTGACCATTTCTTCTAAGTAGAGTTTCATCATGTCTAAGAGGCATATGAATTCCATGTGTTGGCTAATAAAGGAGTTGGGCTCATAAACAATGTTGACCTAAGATTATAGCAATGCTGATTTTTAAACCTTTAGCGTGAAAGTGGAATTAAACTATGGTGCATCAATAAGAATAAGGGAAATTAGGCAATTAGTGGACAACTCATTAATCGAGAGACAGGATGGTCATTCTCTACATTCAGAATTAATACGTTGAAGGTGGGCAGCATTGCTGTAATGCTAGGGTTCGGCCCCGAAACACCACACAGAGGTTTACATTGGTGCTTAAGCTTGGGACAACTTGTGGATTTGAGTCAAATTTAGAAAATGCAAGTGGGATCTATAATATAACTTCTCCATGGGCAAGGTGAGGGGAGCAGGCTCCAACAGCATAGCCTTAATGGTGCTAGTTGAGAGCTGTCACTGTGATTAGGCCAATGCAATGAATAAAGCATGACATCATAATAAATGTCTTCAATTTCCACCCTCGTTGACTCCAGGGAGGACCTTTATACAAGATAAGCAAGGCCATTATTCTAGACGCCCAGGTTTGTGACTGAAACGAGATTCTGCATGTGTCAACATTGCCGGGGGCGTTGGAGATAGCGTGGACGTTGGAGATACCGTGGAGGGAGAATTACAACTCTCGACCGACAGGGAGAATGAGGAGATTAAATTTGTGTGACTATTAAAAATGAAGATTAAAAACCCAAAACCCTAACTAAAAACACACAAATACATAAATTTAGTATGAGTGGCCAGAAACCTGGAGTAAACACACAAATCTAATTGCTCACAAATCTAATTGTGAATCTAACTTTCAATCTAAACATTCCATTCTAATTAACTTAATCTCATCTTGCTTGTTATTTTTGGAATAAAAATTAAACCAACTAATCTACATCTCAACAAACAAAACAAAATAAATAAAATTAAAAACCAAAAACCTCACAAAAACACATAAAATTAGTATCTGTGGCCAAAAACCGGCATAAAACGGATCCAATTGTGCAGAGATCTAATTGTGCAGCTAGAGATTCAATTGACACATTCCATTCCAATGAACTTAATCTCTGAAGAACACATTGATTCATTAGACAATATATTTTTTTTTAAACAACCAGACATGTTAGAAAAAGAAAACCCTAAAAATTGAAAGATATTATAAAATATGAACAGCTCTTCATTTTATCTCTGAAAAACACATTGATTCGTTGGACAGTATATTTTTTTTCAATGAACCAAAGACGTTAGAAAAACAAAACCCTAACCATTGAAAGACATTATAAAATATGAACAGCTCTTCATTTTCAAACCCAAAAAAAATCGTCAAAGCAACTGACCTCCTCATCAGAGGCAGCTGAAGAGTCCAGCAAGGTGGCAGGATTGATACCAGGTGGTATTACCAACAAATTTGAATGTGGTGTTGGCATACGCGGCCCCTCCGTGTTTTCATACCGGGCGGCATTACGTTGGGAAATATATGACCCACTTCTCGCATCTATGCTCTCAACAAACCCTCCTCCGAAACCACCATTTGCATCTATGCTCTCAACAAACCTGCCTATGAAACCACGATTTGCATCTACGCTCTCAAAAAATTTGCCTCTGAATCCAACATTTGTCATACTGATTGGTTCCATAGAGATGTTGCCAGGGCCAGTGATACACCGGTTCACCCTGTCCAAAATAGGTGGAGGATGTACACTGTTATTATTATGGTAGTTGTTCGTTATACCCATTGAAAACATGGAGTTTGAAGTTGGATTATAATCAGAAGGGTTCCGTATGTGCTCCTCCTGATAACTGCAACAAACTGGAATAATGACAGGTGAGATCCATTCCAGTCTTTGAGAATTAGGATTGTGGTTCCTTATACCCACTGAAAAGTTTGAGATTGAAGCAAAACTATAATGAGAAGGTTCCTAACATCTCCTAACATCAGCCACATGGTAACTGAAACAATCTGTAATAATACCAGGTGGTAAACACACATGGGGAGCGAGAAAGATAGGAAAGATAAAACATGCAATACAATTTTATTAACAATTTTATATACATTTATAGTACATGTGGTAACAGTTGGGATTCACATCCCAAGGTCTCTTGGACTGTTTTTGTCCATTCGACTTCCACACTAACCCATTTAGGATCAAGTGTACAACATTCCTCCCCTTAATCCTAAGGGTTATGTATGAGTCCAAGAAGAGAGTTGTAATATAAAATGTGCAAAAATGCATGGCAGCACTAGGCTGAATGTGCTCTCTGAAATGTTGGTATAAAGGGCGGTGGTTTAAGGATGGCCACCAACACTCGAATGCTTAGTGAAGTTCCGGAACTCTTCCAAAACTCGCAAGAAGGTGAAGTCTTCTGCTAGAGGAAGTGATCCTATTGTTTTAAAGAGGGAAACCTTCAACCATAAGAGGGAGGTCTCACCCCGCATAAAAGGTAAAACTTCAACCTCAAAAGGGAAGTCTCAACGTGTGATGGTTTAAGGATGACCAACAACTCTAGAATGCTTAATACAATTCTGGGAACTCTTCCAAAACTCGCAAGAAGCTGGAGTCTTCTGCTAGAGGAAGTGTTCTCAATTTTGTTCCCGGAACTCTTCCAAAACTAGCAAGAAGCTGAAGTCTTCTACTAGAGGAAGTGTCTCAGATTGCCAACTCAAGGCATGTTCAGGCATCTTTGTCTTTGGCTACAACTCTGAAACTGATATGGAAGGTTGTGGCTCAGGCTCGCTTGATGTGATTTTGAAGCTTGTAGATGACTATCATTTCCCCCCTGTCAGATACAAGGTGAGATAATGGAGAAAACTCAGCTGCAAGACTTTTCAATACTCTGGAACAAGTTTTGACATGTGTTTGGAATACCTTCTTGGCTGTTGATGCCCATTGCCAAGAAGCGATCCATGCAAGATGAATCTCTGTTCTTGGAGGATGTTTGTTTTTGAAGCATTTGTGTGAAGGATTGCTAGTTTTATGACAATGTTTACATGGATGAAGATCAAAACAATGATCTTTGAGATGGCCAACTCGATCACAGTGTTGGCATTTCACGATCTGTTGTTGTTGCTGCTGTGGAAGAGGGGCAGAGTCTAGAACAGTTTGAGGTGCAATGTCATGAGGAGCAGGTGAACTATCATGAATAAATCCAGCACTCTGAAACTGAATGGGCTTGGCATAGTCTGGAATATGAAAGGACAAGTCCTTATCATATCCAAGACCAGTTCTATGCTTGTTGTGGACAAGTTATTCCCAAGGTGTGATGATGGGCTTGGGAAGTGCAGACTGAACTTCTGCATCTGCATGTAACCTTGCTGCTTTGTTTGGTACTAAATCTGAATGAACTGTAACATTCTACTGATGGGTGGTTGTCTCAATGTTCTGAACAAAAACAGGTTCAGAATGGTGTCTATTTTGATGTAGCTCTTCTTGCTATAGCTGTGATTCAAGCTGCAAAAACTCAATCTTTTCCTGTGCATTTTGTAGACATGTCTAAATTTCTGAGAGAATATCCTTGCTGATTTTGACTATATTATTCATAGTAGAGAGTATTAGATTGTCCACTAACTCTAATATTGCACTAATTGGAGCCATTTTTAATCCTCAAAAAAATAGTGAAACAATGAGGAAAAGTGATGTAGGGTTAGGCCTGCAATACCCACGATCAATAATATCTAAAACATAGAAGAATGCATCCCAGCATTTACCGAATCAAAAACTTCAATCACCGGCCAATTCACACTTTCCCATTTCAACCTGCAAAAGCTTTCCAATATATGTTCAAAATCATTCAATATTATCAATCTCGATCCACTCACCTTCAGGCAAAAATAGTACTCAAATGCTTCCTAAACCATGCCAATATTCACATGAGATTATACACATCACGGTTATATCATGGTCACTGTCATACACATCACTGTCAAGCCATGTCATACATCACTGTTACAAAGACACTGTTATACACCAAAATTACTGTCATAAGGTTCACCTATACAATATCATTGTCATAAGGTTTTTCCATATAATATCATGAATTTCTGCCGAGACTTCACTCGTTGGAAAAGTCCCCTTCATCACTCATTGAAACCTGCAAGAATGGTCACCGCGGAATTTGCTGGACAATAATGGCGAAATCGTGGAACATCAAGTGATTAAAGCTCTCCTGCACACTGATGATCACCTGTTGTCACTGCAAAAACTTTGTTCTTAGGATTTGATTTTCAAATGTGGAGCATGAATTCCTTCAATCTCATCAAGGTACTCTCCCTTCGCAGTGCAAAGCTGGACAGTTAGAGTCATCAAGCTTCTCCAACAACCTCAAACGTTCAACACCTTCAGCTCTTCTATATGGCTGCATCCATGAACATCGAGTTGTTTAAGTTTTGTGAGCTGCCCCAAACCCCGTATTCTCTTCAAATTTTCACATCGAGATGCTCGCAGCTCCTCCAGAGATACCAGTGTTTCAATACCTGCAAGTTCCTCCACTTCTGTCCACCCGCTAAGGTTTAGGGCTTATAGCCAAAGAAAATTGCCTATGGCTCATTGGGGTAGCTCGGGCGGCTGCTCGATAAACATCAAAATATGCTCACGATCTTTGGGGAGATCTCTCGGTTTAGAACCCTTAAGAAGACCACCACAGACACGCAGAATCGCTTCGAGATTTTAAGAAGACCACCACACACATGCATAATCTCTTCCAAATTTGAAGCAAGCAATTGGGTGATTGAAATCCATCGCACATGGCCACTAAATTGCGAGAAAATGGTGGATTCTATCCAAGAAAAAGGCCGTCCGAGGATCCTTTGTTGCAGGGGCGAATGGACCCATTTCGTTCTCAAGAGGCAGTAAAATGTTCAAACTCTGGGAGGATAAGCTGGAGAAACGAACCCACAGAACTATCGATGGATCTTGAGCTCACACGGCGAATTGAGTTTAGGAAAATTGGTGCTGGCTTGGAAAACCTCAGCAATACCTGTTTTCTAAATTCAGTTCTACAATGTCTCACTTACACAGAGCCTTTGGCTGCTTATTTACAGAGCGGTCGGCATAAGAAAATTTGTGCTTGTATCCATATAAGTGTCCATGAAATCTACAGATTCTATAATGGAGTCTTCTATCCAATGGGAATATGGACCTTTTGCTTCGGTTGCCTCTTTTATACAATAATTGCAGGAACTGGATTGAAAACAGTAGCAAGATATTGTTTGCAACCTGCTTTGGATCTGAAAAGTGGGAGTTAGGTGCAATTTCGATTGCAATGTGGGATTAATGGGGAGTCCGTCGTTGCCTCCTCTTGTCAATTTGGGATTGGGGGAGCCATGGTTTCGGGGTTTAATGCACCCTCGCTTCTTTTTAACCCCAACGGGATTCAACTGCTCGGTTCCTCAACTCCAGTTGGCAGTTTGAGTCCTTGCCTACAATTTGCAGGAAATGACTATAATGGCATGCTCATCAATGGTAGCATAGTAGACAGTGGCCTCAGCAGTCTTCTCATCAGAGGTGGTCACGATTCAGTAACGCATTCAAACGCAGCATTCAGTTCAACATGAAATGCTTATGGACAGAGAGCGCACGTCTAATTTCAAGCGTGAGGATTGTAAAAGAGAGAGGTCACAGGTAACGCAGAATAGAGCGCCGATATGGCAGACAGACATGTCAGAACAGCTTGGACAGAGCTGGCATAGGGACGTTTCATTATTCAAGTGAATATGGTAGACAGAGCGCGGGTGTGTATAAAAGAATATGGCAAAAATAAACTGCAAAGAAAGGCCATAAACAAATGGCTCAAATTAATTATGCAGGGTAGAAATACGGGAGCTCTCATACCATGTTAAACACACATGGGGAGGGAGAAAGATAGTAAAGATAAAACATGCAATACAATTTTATTAACAATTTGATATACATTTATAGTACATGTGGTGACCGTTGGGATTCACATCCCAAGGTCTCTTGAACTGCTCTTGTCCATTCGACTTCCACAATAACCCATTTAGGATTAGGTGTCCAACACTAGGTGACCTCCATTGTGGTGTCCCTGCAGTATTATATTCATACTTAGGCATTGGTTGTTTTTAAGGGGGAAATGGGTTTTCAACCGAGGCAGTGGAGATGACAGAAATGGCAATGGAGATATCAAAGATGGCAAAGGAGAAAGAAAAATGGAGGTAACAGAAATGGCAAAGCAAAAGCAAAAATAGTTCTACATGCAACGATAAATAACTGACTATTGTTACGAAGGTTGCTTTATTTTCATTCTATGTTTTTAAAATAATAATGAATGATTATTTAATATTTATTTTAATTCTTCGTTTTGAGATAATAATTAATGATTTTCATGATGGTTGGGGAGCTATTTGGATGAATTAGTGGAGGCGATATAAGGAGTCCGGAGGTCGTGCTTGTAACTATATTTGCATTAGGGTTTCAATAAAAAAAAATGTATTCACATCATGGTAAATAAATAGGCTTTACATTTTGGTTGTAATAAAATATTTATGAGATCATCGAATATAAATAGTGGTTATAATAAAAAATTGTATTTACATTATGGAAGATAAATAGTATTTACATTGTGTTTATAAGAATCAATTTAGGGCATCATGGAAAAGAAATAGGTTGAACCGGTGAGTGAATGGATGTAACTGTTCAAATTTGTATAGATTGTCTTAAATAGAATGTTTGCTGAAATTTTCAAATAAATTTAAATTTTAGTATTTTTTTGGTTTTAAAAGATAATTTTATATAACTGTATTTTTTAAAATAATATTTATACTTACAGATTAATATTTTATGAGTTTGATTTTATTTTGTTATATTTATTAATGAGTTGGTTGAGATTTTAAATAAAAATAATTAAAAATAACAAATTTGAGATGTTATTGGTATACATATTTTGATTTTTTTGTTATCTTTATTACTGAGTTAGTTGAAATTCTAAATAAAAATTATAAAAATAACAAATTCCAAATATTTTGGTTACTATACAATTAAATTACAACATAGAGTTTTTTGTGAATTATTACTGATTTATTATTAACAAATATATTAATTAATAAAAAAATTATATTAATTAATAATTTATATTAAAAAATAATTATTTAATTTAAAATTGTTAATATTCTAAAGTATAGACTTATTTTAATATATAAATGAAATAGTTTTTTTCACTATATATTTTTAAGTTAATTTTAACCAAATTCCAACTTTAAGCTTGAGTCTAACTTGTTTAATATGTAGAATTTTAGGGTTAAAGAGTTTTTCAAGGAGCTAAATCTATTTCTCATTCAAAAAAATATTTTAAATATCAAAATATTACTATATTTCTTAAAATTGTATGCCTCATTGGTGTGAAAAAAAACTATTTATTCTACTAGTAAAACTAAAACTAAAATATATAAAATAAATGAAAAATATTTTTAATATATATATATATATATATATATATATATGATATATATATATATATATATATATTAAATATTGGGCTTAGTATGAAATAATTTTTTTTAGTATATTTCTACGGATTTATCTTTAGTGAGATTTTTTGGAAGTTTTTACGGTGGGTTTTTCGAGTAAAATTTCTCTCATATCCAAGAGGAATTTATTGAAATCTCAAGCTTCATGGGTAGTCATGTGCAAATATATATGAAGGAAATAATTGTTCAACAAATTCATTTATAAAAATACATTGGTAGAATTGTGCATGAAAATGGAGAACAAGAGCATAGTAGTCATGGAGCTAGGGTTTTTGTGTAGGTGTCATTAGGATTTGAAGGAGATGGTCAACGTGAAAAATTCTAAGGACTAATATTACCAAGTGGGCTATTTTTCCATGATTTTTCAAAAAAATTATTGTTCAATTTCCACTTTTTATAAGAATGATTTACCCAAATTACACAATATAAAATTATGGTACCTTACAAATCACCAATATTATATAGGGAGTATTTAGAAAATAATTATAAATTTGAATCATTTTATAAATATATCATTAAACATTCTGTAATTTTCCTATTAGGAACTAGTGAGATTCACAAATGTTTTTGAATTTTAAGATAATTTTTCATCCTTAAAATTTTCCATAAGATGATATTTAAGTGGGGGGGAGAGGGGCCCCCTCCTATCACAATCTGGTAATAGATAAAGGGAAGGGGTTCAAGGTAGGTTTTTCATTTGCAACAGAAGGTGTATTAGGAAACAACGAAGGAGTGGATAGAGTAGTTAACCTACGCAAGAATGGCCAAAGAAGTGATGAGGAAAGAAGTATTGTAGGGAATCATAGAGACTAGTAGGAAGACAAAACATCAAAAGGGACCACTAGGCCATGTAAACCTAAAATAGTGGCAATCCCAATGAAATTAATCATCGATAGTGAGACATATGCCTTTAGAGAGCGCGTGTGATGATATGCAATTACATGCAATTTCATGGGCCTCTAGATCACATAAAAAAATTATGTAAATTGATCAAACCCTAATAGAGACCAAGAGGGGATATTAAGTTGCATTTGTGGTCAAAAGGGTTTCTTTATTATGTTTGCAAATATGGAGGATAAAAATCGAATATTTGATGGCGGTTCCAACTTCTTTGCATTAGATGGATTGTACATGCCACCAAGGATAGAAAACATCACTCTAGATAAGGAGACCTTCACTAAGGTCCTAGTTTGGGCTAGGTTGTTGTTGTAGCATCCACAAACACCCTCTAAAATTTGGCTCGCATGCATATTTTAGAGACTACCTTGGATCATGTGATCGATCATTCCTTGGTCACCTCTATCTAAGTCGATGATGTCCCTAATTAGGGTTCCCTACTCTCCTCCAAACGCATAAGATTAAGGGGCATTCAAGTGAGTAGAACCAAAAACAGTTCGCTACTATTTTTGTCTCCATGCCCCTTTTTACCCCTCCCCCTTTTGTGTTGGTGACTTTCCTTTCTTGAAGGGGAGATGTGGCAGCTTTTGTTTGGTAGTGTACTCATAAAGCCATTAAGAATATCAATTATGAACATTGAACTAACGAGGTTGAATAACTTGTTGGATGAGATTGTGTGGCTTAGCCTCGAGAACAAAAGATGGGATGGTTTCATATTATATTGATTGAGGTCATCGATGACACTAATGGGTGAATCATTAATATTTATTTTAGACACTATGGTCTAGACGTATGACTTATGTTTTGACATTAGTTGATTTGTTAGTTCTTACTTATGCACTCATGATGGATGGTTATCCAGAGCTAAAGCCTAATTGAGCTATGGAAGAGTAATATATAGGGTTAGAAGAGCTACTGAAAGGAAAAACTGTAAGAGCTAGGCCAAGTTGGACTATGCACTGTGCAACTCCAGTAGCTAGTCAGTCTCGTGACAGCTTTGACTGCGCCTTGCATAGTTTTGACATTCAGTCTCCAAGCCTCCTCGTGAAAATTGCACAATCTTCATAGACAGTCACACATGTATGTTGCATGTCATTCCTCTAGTTTTTTTTGGTTTTCTACTGTCATATTTCTTGTCATGAGTGTTTCTATGTCTCTAGGTATCACAAGTGTTAGACTACCCCTCAATAGCATAGGTACATTGGCTTCCACAAGAGCAGAGTCAATGACACTGTTCAGAGCACAATTGGGGATGAAGTCGATCAAGTGGTTATGAACTTGCCTATCTATGAAGGCATCAAGTTGTTCATGGAATAGGATATCAATATGAAATCACAGCGACATCACAGTGAGAAACACAATGAGCAGCAGCAAAAGGTACCACACTTGCATGCGACACATGCAAGAGGAAGGTTGTTGACAAAGTAGAGGCGGAGCAAAGTTGCAAGTTCTAACAGATCCACTTCTTATGAATGAAACTTTGGAGACTGAGGCTATGAGGAAATGACATGACAAGAGGATCGCGCGAAGTTAGAACATGAGCTGCATAGGTGAGAGAAGGATTTGTAGGAGGAACATGTACGACAGGAGGCGTAACATGCATAAACTAATGAAATTGTGCCCATACAGGCCATAGATCCATTCAAAAGTCTCCATGGAGCAGACACAGTGTGCAATGCTATCGATCACATGCAAGGGTATGGAGGAGCATGGATGTCATTGTGTGCATGCATGAGATCCCACCCATTTGTCACACTCACCGAGGTGAAGACAAGAAGCAAGTTCAACTGGAGCTGGACATGTATTTCGACAAGTTGATACATATGGTCACCATCAAACACTCGGATATCAGCACAAACACTATGCATTAGTATGTTGTTGGTCCAACTGCGCTCAAGACAATGATGCACATATTATTAGATGAGTTGGACAAAAGAACCATAGTAGTGTATCTGGATGCAACAGAGGCAAGAGTTCACTATGAGTAGGATGTCACCATTAAGCTCATGAATACCATCATGGAAAACCAAACTTGGCATCAGTTCACCACTGTCGATCATCGCAAGGATTCCGGAGAGTTGATCTTACCACAACTGTTCAAGTGTTAGTGATAGATTGCATGGCTTTCTCAAGCCTATTTTTTCTCACATCATTACATGTGGATACTAGATGTAACATATTCTAAAGTGGAAGTCCAAGTGTCGATAGTTGAATGTAATGGTCATAGAATAGTTGAAGAGTCATGAGGGTAGGTGAACAGTCACATAGTAGAATGTCAAGGGTCACCCCACCCTTTGCTATATATAGTACCTCAT
>APFE030145987.1:3087-35349 GCA_000404065.3 Pinus taeda | reverse complement strand
ATGTGATTTGATTTTAGTTTTACTTTTCTGCAATTAGATATCAGATTGCTCATGTTATTGATGATTACCTCCGAAAGCTATACTTAGACTACCTGGCGAGGGGTCAGACTATGAATGATGTGATTTGATTTTACTTTTATTAAATTGCAATTTTTGATTTGTTTGAGTGCAGTAGCTTAATTCATTTTTCTATTTAGACAGTAGCAGGGATAATGGTTTCATGATCAACAGTTCATTTCTTGTTCGACTTAAGTAGCAGCGCATCTTCATTTTATTCTAGTATTAATTTCATCATTAGTATGTTCTAAGACCCTCTGGAGCGTTAAGATCTGGAAATCACTATAAAGGACAAAATTGCCTTAAGATCTATATCCATACTTGCCTTCTAGAGTTTTCTTCTGACTCAAAGATAGAATTCCTATTCACATTAGGAGACAAACAAAGATAAAAACCCTCAAAACAAAATAAAAATAAAAAATGACAAAAGTAAGAAATAGGTTATCTTGCACATATAGTGCGCCACACTTCATCAGCTTACGAATCCCGGATTGATAATTAATGTAGAAATTTAGGACATACTAAGTTGACCAAACATTTTGGCGCCATTGTCGCGGAAGTGTAACTAGGTAGCCGATCTCTTAAAAAAAAAAAAAAAAAAAAAAAAAAAAAAAAAAAAAAAAAAAAAAAAAAAAACAAAAAAAAAACAAAAAACAAAAAAAACAAAAAACAAAAAAACAAAAACAAAAAAAACAAAAAAACAAAACAAAAAAAACAAAACAAACCCACAAACATAAAAAACAAAATAAGGGAAATTGATAACTTCTCGAAGTATGCTCTCCTCTTGCACCTAGTGTGATCTGGAGATTAGAAAGAAATTTATTGTTTTATATTTCTTGAGTATGCTCTCTTCTTTCACCTAGTGTGATTTGGAAGATCAGAAAGAGAATTATTAGCCTGACTTGAAGAGAAAAAAAAAAAAAAAAAATATGACATGCATAGAACAAGAGATTCTAGGGGAAGGTTTATAGCTAAGGCCAAGAGTTCGATTTTCACAACTCGAGCTTCTTCAAGGTATAGACAAGATTCACCACCATCTACTCCTAGCCTTAAGATTCTTGGAATTCAAGGAGCAACAGCTGAATTAGAGGATTCTCCTACACTATCTACCAAATCTCATCTAGGAAAATACTCTTTCTTCACTTCTACAGGAGAGCATATTGTAATCAAAGAGGTAGAATCACCCGAAGAAGAGAAGGAAGAAACTCTCTCTCGTCCACCCTTGATAGAAGAACCAGAATACCCTGAAGAAACTATCATGACAGAGGAAGTAGTAAATGGATTTGGGGGTAGAGGTAGAGGAGGAGGAAATAATGGAGGCAACAATGGTGGAGGTGGAGGTAATAATGGAAGAAATAGGGAAGGAGATAACTCGTTTGGATTCCCTATAGTTGATGAGGAAACTCACACAACAATGAAAGACATATCACCATTTGTCCTCCCCAACTTTTATGGATTGCGAAGTGAGCATCCTAAAACATTTATGTTTGAGTTTGAAGTCATGTGTCGAACCTATGACTGTATGGAAGACTCTCAAAAACTCAAACTGTTTCCTTCAACATTGAAGGGAGCCGCTTTGAAATGGTTCATGGGATTAGTCACCCAATCTATTAAGACTTGGAATGATATGAAACAAACATTTTTGGATAGATACCTAGACTATTGTATGCCCACCAACCACAAGGATGAGGTATTCAAAATGATGCAAAAAGAAGATGAAAACTTGGAGGATTCACTTGAAAGATTTCAATATAAATTAAAGAGAGCAAAAACGAGTAACTTAGATGAGGAAACCTTGAAAGCCCTTCTATTGAAATCGATTAGAGATGAATGGATAGATATTTTAAACATGATGGGGAAGGGAGATATTTCTCAACTTCCACTTCATAACATAGCAGAACTATGTATCCATCTCTCGAGGGGAAAATATAAAACGGGAAAAGGGCCTAGAGATCCTTCTCTTATTAGAGAAAACGAATCTGCAACTGGATCGGTAAGTAGGGAAGAGATTGGCAATATGCTTGATGAGTTCAAAACTGATATTCTAGGGAGCCTTAGTGAACAACTAGACACCCTTAAAATACAAAACAAGCAGAAAACAGAAGTTGATGCCTTGGCCATCTTTTGTCTGAAATGTAGGAAGAAACATGCTCTAAGGGAATACCCCTTGGATGCAAAATTTGTAGAAACATGTATGATTTTCTCAGAGAATCATGAGACCAAGGATTGTCCTTCAATTCCTGGGCTCAAAGTTGTCTTTCAAGAAGATCCAAATTCAGTAGAATCTCTCTATTTTGTTTCAAGAAGACCTTGGCAGCGGCAACAAAATCAAGGGTTTAACAACCTTATGAACTTTCAACCCCCGCCAAATTGGAATTCTTGGCAACAACCTTGGCCCCAACCTCAAAATCCATATCAATCATGGGCACAAGGGATGCAAAATCCTTATGGGAGATTTGCTCAATTTTATCAATATCCTCCATCTTTTCAAAATCAACAAACTCCACAACTTCCAAATCAAAATCCACAACTCTCATTGCCATTTCCCCAACAACAACTTTCTCAAAAAAATCCAAATCCTCAACTCATGCTTCCATTTCAACAAAAGACAAATCAACTGCCAGCTCAGCCATTGCCAAATCCTAACAATAAAAGTCCTCAGAATACTTACATGATAGAAGGACAACAATTTCTTACCTATATGATTGTTCTTCTTAATGATGTACAACTCATGTCTGGTAGAGTTTTAGAAAAACCTTCTATAGATGTTCAAAAGCAAGGTATTTCTGAGGAGGATTCTCTTAAGGTTAATAAAGGTGTTGAGGAGGCATCTCTTCAAAATCCAAACATTCACAAAGAAAAAGAAAAAGAGTCAACCCCCACAACTCCTATAGTTAAGCAACTTGCATCTTCATCCACACCTCCTTTCCCTAAAAGATTACAAATTGACAAAGTGGTGGAAAAACAAATCTTGTTGCCTGACTATGATTTTCTAGATGAATTAAAGAATGTATGTATCAAAATTCCCTTTCTACAAGCCATTAGAGAGATTCCTATTCTAGAAAAAATAATAAAGGAGTTGAGTCTCAAAAAACCAAGAAGGAAACAAAGAGATACAAGAAGAATCCACCTGGTGGGAAAAATTGCAGATATCATGATGGGAAAAATTACCATGCAGAAGTATGTAGATCCAGGTAGTCCAATTGTCAAGACACTTATAAATGGGATAGAAATTCCAAACACATTGATTGACTTAGGGGCTGCTATCAACATTATGAGTAGATAGATTATGGAACAACTTAAACTTCCTAATCTTCTTTTTACACCTACCTTACTATAGCTTGCAAATAGATCAATAGCCAAACCAGATGGTGTATTAGAAGATATTTGAGTCTCCTTAGATTCTTGGGAATATCCAATAGATTTCATGACTTTGACTCCCAAGAGTAATCTAGGAGGGCACCCACTTATCTTAGGAAGACCTTGGCTGGCCATAGCTGATGCTTTCATTAGTTGTAGATCTGGGGATATGTACATTTCTAATGATAATTCGACAAAGAAATTCAATTTGTATCCTCTAGCAAAAGCAATTACAGAAGTAGGAGACAATGAATGGGTCGATGATGAGGACACTATACAACCTGTCTTTACCATTTCTGAAATCAATGAAGATAGTCAAATTCTAAACACATTAGAAAACTTTGAAACATCTTCAGAATATGACCACACACAATTTTAGTTAGATTCTGACATTGAGTATTTATCATCAAGGCAAATGTATCTTTACTCTATGGAAGAGTTCGGTAGTTCCACCATTGAGATTTTTCCAGGGAAAACATTGAATATCAACAAAAATTTGGAAATGTCACAACAGGAAGAACTAACCAAAATCTTACAAAAGCATTCTACTGCATTTTCATGGGAGTATACTGATATGAAAGGTATTGACCCTAAGATTTGCATTCATCACATCTATATCGAGGAAAACAGTAGGCCAATCAAACAACCTCAGAGAAGGATGAATCCAAACCTTGGGGAGATAGTGAAAGAAGAGCTCCAAAAACTACTCAATGTAAACTTCATTTATCCAATTTCAGATAGCCGATGGGTTTCTCCTTTGGTTATAGTACCTAAAAAGAATGGTAAATGGATGGTGTGCATTGATTACAGGGAATTGAATAAAGCAACTTTGAAGGATCACTTTCCTTTGCCCTTTATCGATCAAGTATTAGATACATTAGCAGGCAAAAAGTACTTTTCATTTCTGGATGGTTTTAGTGGTTATAATCAAATTCAGGTAGCACTTGAAGATCAAGATAAGACCACATTTACTTGTCCATGGGGAACTTTTTCTTATCGAGTGCTTCCTTTTGGATTATGTAATGCACCCGCAACATTCCAAAGAGCAGTACTAGGAATTTTTTCTGATCTAATCCATGATTGTGTAGAGGTATATATGGACGATTTTACAGTCTATGGTGATTTGTTTGAAGAGACACTAGAAAAATTGGAAAAAGTCCTTATAAGATGTAAAGAAACAAACCTTTCATTAAGTCATGAAAAATTCTTTACGATGTTTACTGAAGGTATTGTTTTGGGACATCATATTTCAAGGGATGGGATTAGAGTTGATAGATCAAAAGTTGAAGTCATCTCCAAGTTACCTATTCCAAATTGTCAAAAAGATGTTAGAAGTTTCTAGGATTTACTGGATACTATAGAAGATTTATAGAAAACTTTACCAAAATAGCATCTCCACTTTTCAAACTGCTTACAAAAGGTTGTGAATTCAAATGGGATCCTGATTGTCAATCAGCATTTGAAACTTTGAAAACAAGAATATCTGAAGCACCCATCTTGAGAGGACCAAATTGGAAACTTCCTTTCCATATCTCTACAGATGCTTCAGATACAGCTCTAGGGGTTGTGTTGGGACAAAAATATCTAGTTCCTTATGCCATTTACTATACCAGTAAAAATTTAAGTCCAACTGAGTTGAACTATATTGTTACTGAAAAAGAGTTCTTAGTTGTTGTTCATGCAATCAATAAATTCAGACATTATATAACATGCTATGAAACTTTTATTCATACTGATCATTCTGCAATTAGATATCTAGTGAACAAACCTGTTACTAGTGGAAGAGTTACAAGGTGGCTCCTACTTTTACAGGAATTCGATATCACTGTGTTGGATAGACCAGGAAAACAAAATACAGTATCTGATTTCTTGTCTAGGATTCAGAATACTAAAGAAGATTCTCCTGTAGAGGACAAGTTTCCTGATGAATATTTATTTGCAGTAACTACTCAGACTCCTTGGTATGCAAATATAGATAACTATTTGGTTACAGGGAAACTACCTCCACATTTATTTCCTGGTGAAAGAAGAAAGATTATTCAGGAGAGTTCAAAATATTCATGGATTTCTAACGAATTGTTTAAAACAGGGCCAGATCTTGTGATCAGAAGTGTTAGGAGATAAATGCGTTATATCCTCAAAGCATGTCATGATGAACGCATGCGTGACACTTGCTGACAAAAGGGCAGCCTATAAATCCTCTCTTGGGATTATTATGGCACCTTTTCAAGATGAAAAACATTATGTCAAAAGGGTGACAGGCTGCCAAAGAGTAGGGAAACCTACCCTTTCAAATGAAATGCCATTACCGCCACAGTACTCATCGAACCCCTTTGAAAAATGGGCTTTAGACTTCATTGGACCTATTAACCCGCCATCTAAACAAAAAAAGTATATATTGGTATGTACTGATTATGTCACTAAATGGGTAGAAGCCAAAGCATTATTTTCTGCTACTGAGCATTCAGTGATTAGTTTTCTTTATGAGGATATTTTTACTCGCTTTGGTGTTCCAAGAGAAATTGTGACAGATCAAGGAAGCCAATTCACATCCAACATGGTGGGGAAGCTGATGGAAGAATACAAAGTCAAGCACAGAAAGTCTACTCCTTACCATCCACAAGCAAATGGTCAAGTGGAGTCTACAAACAAAGTTCTTGAAAGCATCATTACCAACTGTTCATCTACACAGAAGAGATTGGGCAGAAAGGATTCCTGAAGCCTTATGGGCCTACAGAACAACATGGAGGAATACAACAGGACATTCTCCCTATGAACTTGTTTATGGGAAAGAAGTCTTGCTCCCCATTGAGTTCCAAGTTAAAACTTTCAATATGGCAGTTCAATTAGGAATGGATCTATCAGAAGCCCAAAAGCATAGAATGGAGTAGTTGAATGAACTAGATGACATCAGAAAAGAAGCAATCCTAAGAACTGATCTAGTTCAATATCAAAGAGCTAAGTGGCATGACAAATACATCAAAGAGAAAGAGTTTCAAGAAGGAGACTGGGCATCGCTATTTGATTCCAAGTTTAAAGACTTCAAAGGTAAATTTCAGACTCATTGGCTTCGGCCATATGAGATTGACAAATTCTTTAGCAATGGAGCGGTAAGAATCAAAACCATTGATGAATTTCAAACTCCTTTTATTGTGAATGGCCACCGATTAAAGATCTATCATAAGCCACTCTCAAAGGAGGAATTTATCAAAATCCTTCAGGATAATTCTGCAATAAGGCTGGTGAAGAAGAATCCTTCTTCTCCACCAGCCTAGTCCTTGATCTTTTTCAGTTTCTACCAAAAAAAAAAAATGTATAAGCCTAAAAACCAATCACAGATTGGCAGTCTTATACAGAAAATACAGGGTGAAAATCAGAATCTTCGGACGCCCTATATTTTCCAAAAAAATCTCTCTCTCATTCCACAATTTCATGTCACTTTCCTTCATTTTACTCCACTTCACTTCATTTCATTCCACTCCACCCATTTCATCTCATTTCATTTCATTTCATTCTGCCAATAAAAGTCTTTTCATGACCAATTTTCATTCACTCATTCATCATTTGTCTATCTCCATTCAGTCATGAGATCATTTTATCAGTTTCCGCAGTTGAATCTTGTTTCCGCAACTACAAACTGATTCCACGACTAGTTGTTATTTCCATAGCTAGCACCCTGTCATTCAACATTGGCAGTCAGATGATAGGTAAAAATAATAAAAATCAAATGCAGGTATGACCAAGGACATATTTTGAAGACATGAGGCACCTAAAAGCATCAACAAGGAGCAGTTGATCAAAGGTTAATAAACAAAAAGTGGCAAAAATTCCAAGGTATGAGTAGAAATTTATTTCAAATAGCATTCAAAGCACATTTTTACATAGCTATGAAGCCATAGCTCCACTATATGCAATGATTGGCATTGATAGCCTCCATAACCGTTCCACGACCTATGATTCCTCCAGGAACCGTGCATTTATTTTTCAAACGACCTCATGATCAGCCCTTGGATTTAACTCGTGTTTGGCTGTACTTTGACACTCCATCTGTAATCATGGGGACATGGTCGATTTGATCACGACTCTTCTCCGTGGCACAAATTCCGCAACCATTTCATGAGAATGTTTACGTCTACTCTACAACCATCCAGTTTTAAACTCTGTCGAGTTCACTATACTCCCCTACTATTCTATTGAAGTCACGGTTGCATTTACACCTTGTTCACATAAGTCTCCGCTCCATTCCGTGAATTCACTCCCGCTACCTGTTCTTTGTTTTCCATTTACAGTCACTATTTTTTTTCTCCATAAACCCTGTTCACTCCCGCTAACCCATCCGTCTTACCTCTGCTAACCCAACCGTCTTACCTCCGCCAATCCCTTACTCACGCAGACGTATTTTAAGACAGAAGGAAAGAATGGGTTTGTTGTTGAGGGCAGAACCGAAAGGGCCCATGTTTATGGAGGGGTAACCGCAATTGAAAAACATACTGAAGAAGGCACGGTGGCTACAGTTCATTCAAAAATTCAAGGGCTACAACAAGGAAATTACAAAGACTTTTTCGAGGTCTTTTGATGGTATGGAGGTTGAGGTTGGAGACCTCAAGTTTACAGTCACCGAGGCATCTATAGTAGCCGCTACAGAACTCCCGTAGGAGGGAGAACGCTGGTTCAAAAACAAGAGCTTTGACGAGAAGGCTTGGAGGGTTATCCTACGCAATCCAGGTGTGGATGTAACTATTTTCAAATGAGGAATCCCTGTCCATGATTTAGAAGAGAAGTGGGCCAGTTTACTGTTGATTATTCAAAAGTTCATTACCTATGAAGGACGTTTTGGGTCAATGTATATGTATCACACCCGGTTGCTAATGAATTTCTTAGAAAATGAAACCCTCAATCAGACTTACTTTTTACTGAATAGTTTGAAAAAGATGTCTGTAACTGTCCAAAATAATTTGGAAGATGTAGAACCCCACCTGTATCATCATGGGCATGTGAAAATTTTAATTGAAAAACAGTTAAAAGATAAGAAGGACACCTGGGAACAGTTTTTGGTTAGAAATTTCTTTCAAGATCCCCCCGAAACACCAGAGAGCAATTCAACAAGGAAGAGTAGGAGGAAGAAAACCAATGTAAGAATTCAAGACACTCCTACCAACACAGCCAAAGAAATTAATCAAGAAGATAAGTTGCCTGAAAGTGGGAAGGGAAGAACTGAGGATAAGGAGCAAAGAAAACCAAAAGGGAAAAGAAACATAGAAGTTGTATATCAAACCCCAGATCCTTCCCAAAAAGAAGACCATCAAACACTGTCTGAAAGACTAGCTTATCTTCAGGAACAATTAGCTACAGCCAAGAAGAAAGGAAAAGAAAAATAGAGTATGGAGGAAGAGGACACTAGTCCACAACATTTAAGGAGAAGCTCCAGGCTTAAAGGGAAATTAAGGACAATACAAACCAAAGGGCCCCACTTTATTGATTTAGGAGGGGAAACACTGGAAAAGCCTCCGGCAATTCCTCCTAGCCATAACCCACACCATACTCCTTTTTCTCAACCAGATTTTGACATGAGTCCTTCTCGACTAGATTTGGAGATCAGTCCTTCTCAATAGGATTTTGGGGTCAGCCCAAGAAAAACTACACCCGAGGTAGACCCGAATCAGTAAGAGATGTATGATTATATAGAATCCTTGGAGAAGATAGCCACAGGTCCAAGCACTTCATCTACCCGGCCTAATGCAGCACAAGAAACTCTAATCCAATCACTGAAACAAGAAATTTTTAAACTTAAGGTCTTAAATAGACACATCAAGGGAGAGAATGAAACATTAGAGGAACAAAGCAGATTGGATAAGATCATTCATGACAACACCATGTTACATCTTGGGTTGTGGCAGAAGAAGAACAAGAAATTGAAGAAAAAGTGCAGGAGGTTGAGTAGAGCACTTATCAACCTCAAATTAAGATGCTTGATGAGGAATCCTAGGATGTTAGCAGTACCAAGAAAGAGGAGAAGAGGGCTGGATGTGCTAGCAGAGGTCTCAGAGCACATGAACTAAAGGGAAAATGTTCAAAGTTTTGGTTGCATGGGGACATGCAACACCTTCACAGTGGGGGTATGTTGAGCCCTGAACTTGCATCTCTCCTACACACTTTCCTAGACTTTTTCCATTCACCTGGACCTCCTAAGCTATCAACATCATTGCATATTAATCATAAAAGAGAATTTAAAGTGGTTTTTTAAATATGTCTTTGTGTTTGTTGTTTGAATTAGATTTTGCTTATGAGTTGTGGAATGCAGCCACTTTCTGCAGCTGGTTCAACTTTCTGCAGGCGTTTTTATTAAACTCCAGGTTGCAGGTGTCATCCGGAAAAACTAGACACATGGGCAAGCTAGAAATGACCTGGACATGGACCAAGTCCTATTGGTCTAGCCGGATTTGTCAAAGAAATATGTGGTCAATGGTGGTCAAAAAATGGTCTAACGAAGGAGTCCGATGGCAGCTGGACTTTGTTTTCAACCACGTGAAGTATTCGTGGTCGTTTCTAGATCTTTGGAGGCACGTTGACACCTGTAGGCTAACCACGATGTGAATCCAATAGTCGTTTTCAATAGATTGCATAATCTCGGCAACCATGACGCTAAATCCATGGACGATGTCTTTTACGTGTCCTCTGTCAACATAGTTTCATAGGAAAATAGTTATAAAGCTTTTGTTATAAATAACGCGTTTCAATACGCATAGTTCTAAGTCTTTTTGCTTATGTAATTTTACTGTTAAGTTGTTGTGCCGTGACACTAGTCCCACTGTGATAACGTTGTTTTGAAATATAAAAGAAGACTCTATTTTTACATGCTTGCGTGAGAAAAATTCTTGATTGATAGCCTGTTGACCGAGGCTATGCAGAGGGCCCCTGTACACTGAGTTTTTGTTCTTTTATTGTTGTACAGTTTTTATGTAATGTTTCTTTAATCTCATTGCATATATTCCACAGTTATTCACTTTTGTATATTTTTTTTGCTATGATATTAACACTTCATTCCTGTTCATGATTTTACAAGCTTTGTATATTACTTTTAACGTTGATCAGTGTGTGTGTACGTTTCAGGATAGAAGTAGGCCCAGGCACTTTTACACATTTCCTTTTGCAAAAACTAGTGACATGGAATCAGTCTTTCTGCTGACTTACTTTTCTTAGTTTTTTCTAATTCCAGTTCTGTTTTGTTGATTTCAGTTTAGTTCATTTGCTTTGTTAGATAGTTTAGAAATCAACTTGCTCAAGTTATTGATGATTACCTCCGAAAGCGATAGCTTAGACTACCTAGCGAGGGATCAGACTATGAATTGATGTGATTTGATTTTAGTTTTACTTCTCTGCAATTAGATATAAGATTGCTCAAGTTATTGATGGTTACCTCCAAAATCCATAGCTTAGACTACCTAGCGAGGGGTAAGGCTATGAATTGATGTGATTTTATTTTAGTTTTACTTTTCTGTGATTAGATATCAGATTGATCAAGTTATTAATGATTACCTCCGAAAGCCATAGCTTAGACTACTTGGCGAGGGGTCAGACTATGAATTGATGTGATTTGATTTTACTTTTACTTTTTTGCAATTAGATATCATATTGCTCAAGTTATTGATGATTACCTCCAAAAGCCATAGCTTAGACTACCCGGTAAGGGGTCAGACTATGAATTGATGTGATTTGATTTTAGTTTTACTTTTTTGCAATTAGATATCAAATTTCTCATGTTATTGATGATTACCTCCGAAAGACATAGCTTAGACTACCTGGCGAGGGGTCAGACTATGAATGATGTGATTTGATTTTACTTTTATTAGATTGCAATTTTTGATTTGTTTGAGTGCAGTAGCTTAATTCATTTTTCTATTTAGACAGCAGCAGGGATAATGGTTTCATGATCAATAGTTCATTTCTTGTTTGACTTAAGTAGCAGCACATCTTCATTTTTTTTTTGGTATTAATTTCATCATTAGTATGTTCTAAGACCCTCTGGAGCGTTAAGATTTGGAAATCACTATAAAGGACAGAATTGCCTTAAAATCTATATCCATACTTGTCTTCTAGAGTTTTCTTCAGACTCAAAGATAGAATTCCTATTCACATTAGGAGGCAAACAAAGATAAAAACCCCCAAAAGAAAATAAAAATCAAAAACGACAAAAGTAAGAAATAGGTTATCTTGCACATATAGTGCGCCACACTTCATCATCTTACAAATCCCGCATTGATAATTAATGTAGCAATTTAGGACATACTAAATTGACCAAACAAGGCATCAGAGGAAATATGAAATGGCAGGGACCAGTTTGGTTCTCTCAAAACTGGTGTCTCGACTAGTTTTTCCTTCAATGTCTCAAAGGACTGTTGGCAAGTTGTGGACCAAGAAAACTCACTATCTTTAGCCAAAATTCAGAAAAGGGTGGTAGCTATACTTGAGAAATTATCAATGAATCTCCTATAGTAGCCTGCATGTGCTAGAAAACCTCTCACTTCCCTTTGAGTTTTGGGTATAGGAAGACTCAAAATAATTTCTATTTTTATAGGGTTAACCTATATACCTTTGTCAGAAATAAGATGGCCAAGAACCACCCCTGCCTTGCACATTAATCTGCATTTTTTATCACTCAAGGCAAGATGAGCTTCTTGGCAGTGAAGAAGCACTTTTTCTAGATTCTTGAGGGGTTCTTGAAATGAATCGCCAAACAAAGAAAAGTCATCCATATATATTTCCACGCACTCAAGGTTAGAAAAAATGGTTAAGACCACCCTTTGAAAGGTAACTGGAGCATTACATAGCCCAAAGGGAAGCAGTCAGTAAGCAAATATACCCCATGGACATGTAAAAGTGGTTTTGTCTTGATCCTTGGGTGCAATCTGTATCTAGTTATACCCACTAAAGCCATCTAGAAAATAAAAGTACTTCTCACCAGCAAGGGTATCAAGTACCTGATCAATGAAAGGAAGGGGGAACTAATCTTTGAGAGTGGATTTGTTCAATTCTCTGTAGTCAATACAAATGCGCCATCTCCCATATTTTCCCGGGACTAAGACCAATGGAGAGACCCACTGGCTGTCAGAAATAGGATAGACAAAATCAACATATAAGAGATTTTGCAATTTTTCCTTTACAGCATCTCTTAGAGTTGGGTTCATTCACCTTTGGGGTTGTCAGACAAGTCGGGCTCCATCATGAATATATATATGGTAGGTACAAGTTTTAGGAGGGATGCCTTTCATATCTTCATAGCCCCATGCAAAGGCATCAAGATGGTTTCGCAATAAATTCACAAGCTGCTCTTGTTGGGAAGAATCCAAGTCTGAACTGATATGCAAGGATTTACCTAGACTAATCTCAACAAGAGTGGTATCAGACTCAAGAGTACACAAAGGTGTCACTACAATGGTGGCAAGGGAAGTAGAGAGTCATATCTTTCCTGAAAATCTAGACTAAAAATCTGACTCAATGACTCAAAATTGGGCATGGTGTCTATATTGTTCACGAAGTCTTGAATCTCACACTCCTGTGAGAACTCACATTCTGATCTATCAAGGAAACAGGATGAGTCTCCTCATCACTATTGTAGTCTAACCATAAAGTGTCTCGGAGCCCTTGAATGGATCTAGCGGGTGGATACAAGGTGACCTTCTTCCTGGAATCTCCATGGGATATATACACTTCACCAGAACGGCATCCGATATAAGCATCGGCCGTAGTAAGCCATGGTCATCCTAAGATCAAGGGATATCCTCCCACAGGGTTCTTTGGTTGAAACACAATGAAGTCTGTGAGATATTCCCAAGAGTCTAGAGAAGCGACCACATCATCGAACACCCCTTCCGACTTGATTTTAGATATATCTGCTAGTTCAAGCACAGTGGGAGTAGGACGAATATTGACCAATCCAAGTTGATCCATGGTTTGCTTGGTCATAACGTTAATGGTTTCCCCTAGGTCTATAAGTACATTTGAGACAAGGACATCACCTATCTGAACAAAGACAACAGGGTTTCCGCGGTCAGTATATTTCTCCATGTGCATACACCCTGTCATCAACTTTGCTGCTCTATGAACAAATTGAATGGTTTGAGGTTCTAATATTCTCCTTCCTAGCTTCTTAAGACAGAGTTCCCTAATGATTTTTGTGCAAATGGAGATATCTTTAATAGCTTGGAGCAAAGGTACCTTTATGAAAATGTTCCTAAGCTTAGAAGCTAGGCTAGTCTCTGGAATGGGGTCCTTCTTCTCCACAACTAACCTCTCTGGATAGGGAGGTCAGTTGGAAGAAGATGGAAAAGGCTGAGAAGGTATGGGGATAGGTTGGATGGTGTCAGCTTTTTCAGAATGGTCAGGAGTTTCCTCCTCACCTTTCTCATTGATAATCACCATAGGTTGCTTTTGATTTTATGAGGTTACGATCTTCCCCAATCTCAATTGAAGGTCATTGACTCCAACTGGCATGGACTGATATCTGGATGAGGAAAGCGGATTCATAAAATGGATCATCTGTATCGCTTTGTTATTATGGTTGGGTAATTGTTGTGCAGGGAGCTGAGAAGGTCGAAACAGTGGAGGTAAAGGCAATGGTGGCATTGGCTGACTCAACTGAGGTAATGATGGTTGTGGCATTGGGTAAGGTGCATATGTATGAGGGTTTGACTGCATAAGTGTAGGATAGGAATGGTGTGAATGATATGAATGGTTTGGCCCTCTCCATCCTTATTGCCTAGATTGGGAGGGTTATCCATAATGATATTGGTTCCCATGCTGCCAATGTTGAGAGTGACTATTGTTAGGATAGGAATGTGAATGTGCATTATAACCAAAAAAATGCAGTGGAGGTTCAGGAGCCATACTTGCACTTACCTAAGGCCAGTTTCTTCGTGCTCCAATAGCATGTAGTGATTCGGCTTCAGGTTATCCTCCTTCTAGTACAGCTTTCAGCCCAGGTATGGAGGGACATTTTTCCGTGGCATGGTTCTCTGTACAAATTGCACATTTATTAGTTTCCTTAATATCGAGAGGAAATTCTCTTAAAATATGTTTTCTTCTACATTTGGACAAAAAATGGACAATGACTCTTGTTCCTCTACAAGTTTTTGTTGAAACTTCAAAGGGTCTATTTGTTTACTAACATTATTCATTATTTCAATTTTCATATTGTCCATTTTGTTTTCTAATCCAACAATCATAGCATCAATAGATTCGGTTTTATGATTTCTATTATGCATTCCTTTACCGAATCTATATTGGTTCCTCGAGAATTTCCTGCGCAAGTCACATATTTGATCAAAAGATTTTTGAGCAATACCCCCTTGTCCTAACAGATTTACATTATTCCTAGCATCGTCAATAAGCCCCCGTAAGAACAAGGCTCTAATGGTACTTAGATCAAATTTGTGCTTTGACCTTTGGAGGATGTACAT
The DNA here is from genome assembly GCA_000404065.3 of Pinus taeda. Lineage (NCBI taxonomy): Eukaryota > Viridiplantae > Streptophyta > Pinopsida > Pinales > Pinaceae > Pinus > Pinus taeda. The sequence continues at coordinate 20,476 of APFE030145987.1, read as the reverse complement.
GAAACTCTCCAAGTAGTCCCCTAGAGTCTCATCATCATTTTGCACAATAGTAATGATTTCATCTTGAATATCTCTAGTCTTACAATATTCCTGATATTTTGACAATAACAATCTCTTCATTTGTTCCCAAGAAGATATAGTGTTTCCTCCTAGTCCCATGAACCAGCGGAGTGTTGCGTCCTTGGGAGTTGCAAGAAACAACTTTAACTTTTGGGCCAGATGAATAATCATAACTTCTACACAAAATATCAAACTCAAATATGAAAGAGTATGGATCTTCATCTACCTTATCGTAGAAATGAGGAAGAGCTGATGATGAAATATTTTTCATTTGTACTCGTGTATCAGGATCCACAATTGGGAATCCAAAAGTGGATTGTTCCTCATCTACCTTATTTTCACCAGTTCCTTAGGCATGGTCTTCCTGATATACCATTGTTGTTATTCCACATGAACCGCTCTCAACAGACTAAGAAGGCTGACTATGGGTTCTAATAGTCCCCTTCTTCCCCTTTGTGGGTTGTGTCACACCTAGACCATTGTTGCCAGAGACCAAGTGGATTGTTCCTGCGTGATGAGTCTGAGTTTGTTTGGAATTTTTGCCTGCAAAAGAAGGCCCAATATGAGATTTGATTCTAGATTTATCAGCATTTCTTTGGCCCCTAGTGGGCTTCAGACCCCTACCTCTTTTAGGCATTCATTTCAAAAAAATGATAAAACAAAATTTCAATAAAAATGTTGCAACTTAAAAATAACTAGACACCTATAAATTGCTTCAAGCAAATAGAAGCACACTGCAGAAAAAATAATAGCAAACTTACCCCTGTTGAAAAAATTGAAAATTCTTACCAATTCAAATCGTCTCCCCAGTAACAACACCAAAATGTCGGGTGTAGGAATTGCACTTAAGCAAACTCTTCGACACTTAATTGTCAACCCAGGGATTTCGTAAACTTAGAGACAGAGCACAGGCAATGCCAAAAGTGGTATGAACTTTTCCTATTCCTATTCCTACTTCTTAAATGAAATGTTATAGAATCAGACAGAAAACAATCTTAAAGAAAATCGACACCAAAGCAATTCTAGTGTCAAAATGTAAAAGAATAATTTGTGATGAAATCAAGTAAAGGAACTTTCACACAATTGGAAACAATCTTAAATGCTGAAATGAAATACTATGTTTATCTTTAGTATAGATGGCTAACAGTTTAACAAGTGGTCCCTTGCAAGATCTATTTCCCAATCGATCTTCCTTCTACACCAAGCAACCTATTCTTGTACTATTGTAATATGCTTGCACTAGTGCAAGTACAATACTTATGTGAAAAAAGTATATTTTACCTTATTTATTGAAGACTTATGTTTTTATAGAGGTTCTCTAGGCCTCAAGGCTTACAAAACTTTATTCTTGTGATAAGAGACCAACTCTTGCACCTAGACAGAGCTTCCTTCACCAAAGTTTCCAATTTACTTTTGAAGGAATTGAAATACGTGTTGAAAAGAATTGCACTTGCAAGCTAGATTCTAAGATAAATTACATGTGAAAAAGAATGCTTTAATTAACTGAACTTTGCAATGAAAGTAAACTTCATAAAGAAAAAACAATTCAAAATAATCAAGTAGCAGTCAAAGTAATTTGCATGCATCAACTGACTTTCGGCAATTCACTTATAACATTTATGTTCCTTTTTCTTAAGTCATAAACTGCAAGTATAAAGTACGGTGTTTGTAATAACGTTCTTTCTTAATTCATGTAAAGATCCTTTAGAAGCATAATTCTTAACAATGAGATTACTTGAATTGGTAATACGTTTTCTTGTAGGAATAAATGAAATTATAAGCAGGAAAGGAACGTAACACTTGTTGTAAAGTAAAACTAGAGTGCAGGAAACTACATACACTAGTACAGGAAGAATCTTCCTGCACAACCCGAGCGCAAGCAAACTAAGACAAAAATTGCAGGAAGGAAATTGCAAGAAAGTAATTTGCAAGAAAGAAATTGCAATAAAGAAATAAACTTAATTAAACTTCCAAACGACGGATTCGTTCACGCTTGACAATAAAATGAATTAATCTCATAACACCAAAATAAACATAAGAGCAATCAAAGCCACGCAACTGCAAATGAATAAATTTTCACACATACTTTTTAAATGGCGAAAGCACAAGGGTAAACGAGCTAGTTGGTTGGGCCCTACCCAACCAGCTCATTTCCCGTTTAGGAAATGAAACGATTTAGCACTTAATCACACATGAAGTAGAAATTAAACACAGCGTGAAGAAAACATGGCACGTTCCTTGTATTAACTTGATCAACAAATATACATGATAGTGCAAGTCCAACCCAGAATCAAGGGCAATACAAAATTACAACTCAGAGATCTCTCCCTTGACTCTACCTATAGTCTACATTATATACACTCTCTCAATATTAGCCATATTTTGCTAATTACAGTCATTTCCTATTCAAGCTTTTCGGCGAACAGACTAACAAACTAACTTTGTAAAACTGGCTAATGGTTATAATAAAGCGTGAAATTTGTTGGTCGTAGACCATATTCTCGGCAAGCATCCCTAACTATACGCCACCAATGTCCATCCTCGGATATTCTACAACCGAACTAGGAGTTGTGGATCAAAAACACCCCTTTGGAATATCACGGAGATCACGAAGCAGCATCGTTGGCGGTGCAGGAATCTGCCTACACTAATCGCGCTAAATAATGATTAACACTTAGTTCTTCAATTACTAACTAGGAAAGTTAAACATAAGTTACAAGAGATACTAAAAGGTATGAAATCTACGTAAAATAATTAATAAAGCACTTAATAAATCTTAATTATGAAATATGAAGTATATGTAGGAATAGATGATTATCTTGGACTAGTGCAGGAATGAGAGGGTTAAATAGAGATAAAACAGAGATTAAGGCTTATGGGAATAGGGTAATTTGGGACACCAACATCCTCCCATCTCTAAGTTGTTGTGTGTTCTCACACAACATTTTACCTTCTGCAAAAAAATTTCAAAAATGGGCGGCCAACTCTCAATCCTATACTTCAATACTTATCCCTGCTTTCACTACCTTTGGCTTTTTACCTCTGCTCCTTGACCTTTGCGAGCAACTCTACCTCATTTGCCACAATTCCATGTCACAACCTCAAAAGGATTTTAGTGAGCGATACCAACAGTTACTGAGAATTTTATGTCGGAGATCCATCAATCCTTTTTCCTTTCAGTCCCATCTAACCGATCATGTTTAATGATAAAAGAACGGCTCCTCGGTTCAGATGCAGATACGTATCATCCTACTACGGGTGAGCAATAATGATTGGATGTGGTGGAGGCTTATGTAGCGATGGTGTAACGGTCATAATGATATGGATAGGAGGTAAGACAATTATGAACAAGTGATGGGAGATTGGTTCGAATGGAGGTGAGTTATGAGTTTTCAAACAACCTGTATTATCGCACGGTGTACCTCATAATTCAATTAAGACATATTTTAGTACCCATTAAAAAAATTAGACTTCAGAACCCAATATATCTTATACTTTAAAAAAATTCCTAAGTCAGTAAATGATAAAACAAAGTATCACTTAAAATATATGATGCTATGATCTATCAGTACAAGAATCACTCGCAGGAATCACTCATGTACAAAGTAATAAAATTCCATAAACATTCTTCATAAGGCGCTCATGTACTATGTGAAATTTGTTTTACACTTGCTTCCACAGTCGGTCGCACTCCTGCACTAATCTTGCTTGCACTAACTTCTTGCATTGTGCATCTTGCACCAGGGATTTTACCAAAATAACAATTCTAATAGAACATAATTCTGTAGCTAGAAAAAAAAATTGCCTCAATATACAAGGAAAGTTTTATTCGCCATCCTTTGGTGTTTCATGAGCATGCCTTCTGGATTAACTGCATCAAATTATGCAATAATTTATGAGGGAATAAGGAAGTGGGAAAGGGGTGATTTTCATGATGGGAAGGAACATTACTGCAGGGATTCCAAGAACAATATCGCCAAGGGGGATAAAAGAGAATGGGATATGGAAAAAATTCAAGGGAAATAGAGGGATTTTACGAGATCAGGTAAGGGTAGCTTTCTTTAGAAAAAAGAGGAGGGTATTTCATTGGGGATTTAGAAAAAGAAAAATAGTGGGAATATCAAACGGGAAAATATAAGAAAGGCAGAATTTTATCTTCAAGGTCTGCCTGCACTGGTGCCGGAAAAAGTAATTGCAGCGGGAATTAAGTGTTTACTTGGATAAAAATTTCCATGCTAGTTACCCGAAACTTGGGTAAGGGTTGGGTTCCTTGAACCTGCTTCTTCTTGGTGGAAGCTAGCATATCTAAAAATCAAGTAACATTATTTTTTAATTGAAATTTTGATCTTCTTGCTAGCATGTTGGTTTTCAGGTTGATCCTTTTACAATCATGTCAGTCAACTGATTTTCATAATTACAAGGAAAAAATTATCGTTTTTTCTCCTTTATTATTTTTTTCTAATGAGGAAATAAAGAATCAAATCTTCAATGGGTTGGTGTTACCACCTACCAACTCCTTTTCAGATTGTGGTTGGACTTGCTGCATAAAATCTCCTCTAGTAAGGGGCTGAAAATACTTTCAATCTATGCCCCTTTACGAAGAACATAGAATTCCATCCATCAATATTTATGATCTCTACCAGTCCATTTTCAAACACTTTGACCACCTCATAAGGTCCCATCCAACATGTATGGAATTTCCCTTTAAAATATTTGAATCTAGAATCGTAAAGGAGCACCCAATCGCCTAGTTGGAATTGCTTCTTCTGGATAAACATTTCATGCCGCTTCTTTCGCTGTTGTTGAACCAAGATGTTCTGTTGAACAAAATCCCTTCAGAATCCATCTAACTCATTCAGCTATAAAAGATGTTGTTGTGCTTCAGAGAGATCTAGCCCCAATTAGACTACAATCTTGAAAGTCTTGATCTGGAATTTTATTGGCAAGAGGACTTGTTTCCTGTACACCAGCTCATATAGTGTGTGTCCTATGTTGTTCCTCCAAATGGTTTGTTATGCCCACAATGCTTCTGGTAATTTGTTAGCCCAATCCTTTCTGTGAACATTTACTGTCTTTGTGAGGATGGACTCAATCACCTTGTTTGTAGACTCCACCTGACCATTTCCTTGCGGTTGATACGGTGTAGATTTCCTGTGCCGTATTTTTGTATTGCTCCATCACACCCTATACCAGATTAGAAATAAACTGCGGTCCATTGTAGAAACAATTTCTCTAGGCACACCAAATCTAGTAAAGATTTCAATAAAAAGAAAATCAACAACAACTCTTTCAATAGCAAAATAAACAACTTTAGCTTCTACCCATTTTGTAACGAAATTTGTACAAACCAAAATATGTTTTTTATTTAATGATGTTGGATTTATTGGTCCTACAAAATCAATGGCCCATTTTTCAAAAGTCTCAATAATAACCTAAGGACATAAAGGCATTTCATTAGTTTGATTAGGTTGGCCAATTCGCTGACAGTTGTTACATCGCTTGACGTACTGTTTAGCATCCTTAAACGAGGGCCAAAAATAGCCAGCTCATAACACTATGTATGCAGTCTGCTTATCGACGAAGTGATCCCCGCAAGGTTCATCATGGGAAGATTTTAAAATATCAAAAACTTCTTCCTCTCTTACACATCTATGGATAATGAGATTTGCTCTGGTGTAAAAGAGGTCTCCTTGAATCCAGGAATATGTAGCGCTTTTCTATATGATATTCTGTTTTTCATGAGCAGATAAGTGTGGTAATTTCCCAGTGACTAAATAGTTATCTATGTCAAAAAACCACGGGGATTTTGTTGACACAACAAAAAGATGTTCATAAGGAAAATCATGATCAACAAGAATTGCTTCACCAGGATTATTTAATCTTGTAAGATAAGCTGCTACTACATTAGATTTTCATGGTCTATCAATAATGGTAATATTAAATTCCTCTAACAATAATAACCACCTAGTCACTCTACCGCTAGTTAATAGTTTATTCATCAAATATCTTATTGTGGAATGGTTAGCATGCGCAAAGACTTCATATCCTATAATATAATGTCTGAATTTATTAATGGAAAAAATTACAGCTAAAATTTTTTCTCAGTAATCGTATAATTTAGTTCAGTAGATAACAAGATTTTACTAATGAAATAAATAGCATAAGATTGTTTGTCTTCTTCTTGTTCTAAAGTTGCGCCAATAGCAGTATCTAAGGCATCAGAGGAAATATGAAATGGCAGGGACCAGTTTGGTCCTCTCAAAACTGGTGCCTGGACTAGTTTTTCCTTCAATGTCTCAAAGGATTGTTGGCAAGTTGTGGACCAAGCAAACTCACTATCTTTAGCCAAAATTTGGAAAAGGGGGGTAGCTATCCTTGAGAAATTCTCAATGAATCTCCTATAGTAACCCGCATGTCCTAGAAAACCTCTCACTTCCCTTTGAGTTTAGGGTATAGGAAGACTCAAAATTATTTTCTATTTTTGTAGGGTCAACCTTGATAACTTTGTCAGAAATAAGATGGCCAAGAACCACCCCTCCCTTGCACATTAATCTGCATTTTTTATCACTCAAGGTGAGATGAGCTTCTTGGCAGCAAAGAAGCACTTTTTCTAGATTCTTGAGGACTTCCTGAATGAATCACCAAACACAGAAAAGTCATCCATATATATTTCCACACACTCAAGGTCAGCAAAAATGGCCAAGACTACCCTTTGAAAGGTAGTCGAGGCATTACATAGCCCAAAGGGAAGCACTCGATAAGCAAATGTACCCCATGCACATGTAAAAGTGGTTTTGTCTTGATCCTCGGGTGCAATCTGTATCTAGTTATACCCACTAAAGCCAACTATAAAAGAAAAGTACTTCTTACCAGCAAGGGTATCAAGTACCTGATCGATGAAAAGAAGGGGGAAGTAATCTCTGAGAGTGGCTTTGTTCAATTCTTTGTAGTCAATACAAATGCGCCATCTCCCATATTTTTTTAAAGACTAAGACCAATGGAGAGACCCATTAGCTATCAGAAATAGGATAGATAAAATCAGCATATAGGAGTTTTTGCAATTCTTCCTTTACACCATCTCTTAGAGCTATGTTAATTTGCCTTTGGGGTTGTCAGACAGGTTGGGATCCATCCTGAATATAGATATGGTGGGTACAAGTTTCAGGAGGGATGCCTTTCATATCTTCATAGCCCCATGCAAAGGCAACAAGATGGTTTAGCAACAAATTCACAAGCTGCTCTTGCTGGGAAGAATCCAAGTCTGAACTGATATGCAAGGATTTACCTAGACTAATCTCAACAAGAGTGATATAAGGCTCAAGTGTACACAGAGGTGTCGCTAGAGATGGTGTCGAGGGAGGTAGAGAGTCATATCTTTCCTTAAAATCTAGACTAAACATCTGACTCAATGACTCAAAATTGGGCATGGTGTCTAGATTGTTCAAGAAGTCTTGAATCTCACCCTCCTACGAAAAATCAACATTATGATGTATCAAGGAAATAGGTTGAGTCTCCTCATCACTATTGTAGTCTAACCAGAAAGTGTCTCAAAGCTCCTAAATGGATCTAGCGGGTGGATTCAAGGTGACCTTCTTCCTAGAATCTCCATGGGAAATATACATGTCCAGAACAACATCTGATATAAGCATCGGCCATAGCAAGCCATGGTTATCCTAAGATCAAGGGATGTCCTCCCACAGCTTTGGCTGAAGCACAATGAAGTCTGCAAGATATTCCCAAGAGTCTAGAGAAACGACCACATCATCCAACACCCCTTCCAACTTGATTTTAGATCTATTTGCTAGTTTAAGCACAGTGGGAGTAGGACGAATATGGACCAATCCAAGTTGATCCATGGTTTTCTTAGTCATAACATTAATGGTTGCCCCTCAGTTTATAAGTACATTTGAGACAAGGACCTCACCTATTTGAATAGAGACAACAGGGTTTCTGTAGTCGATATATTTATCCATGTGCATACACCCCATCATTAACTCTGCTACTCTACCAACAAATTGAATGGCTTGAGGTTCTAATCTTCTCCTTCCTCACTTCTTGAGACAAATTTCCCTAATGATTTTTGTGCAAATGGGGATCTCTTTAATAGCTTAGAGCAAAGGTACATATATGAAAAAGTTCCTAAGCTCATAACCTAGGCTAGTCTCTGGAATAGGGTCCTTCTTCTCCACAACTAACCTCTTTGGATAGGGAGGTCAGTTAGAAGAAGATGGAAAAGGCTCAGAAGGTACGAGGATAGGCTGGATGGTGTCATCTTTTTCAGAATTGTCAGGAGTTTCCTCCTCACCTTTCTCTTTGATAATCACCATAGGCTACTTTTGATTTTCTGAGGTTGTTATCTTCCCCAATCTCAATTGGAGGTCATTGACTCCAACTAGCATGGACTGATATCTGGATGAGGAAAGCGGGTTCATAGAATGGATCATCTGTACCGATTTGTTATTAGGGTTGGGTAAAGGTTGGGCAGGCAACTGAGAAGGTCGAAATGGTGGAGGTAAAGGCAATGGTGGCAATGGCTAACTCAGCTGAGGTAATGATGGTTGTGGCATTGGGTAAGGTGCATATGTAGGAGGGTATGACTACATAGGTGCAGCATAGGAATGGTGTGAATAATATGAACGGTTTGGCCCTCTCCATCCTTGTTGCCAAGATTGGGAGGGTTGCCCATAATGATATTGGTTCCCATGTTGCCAATGTTGAAAGTGACTATTGTTAGGATAGGAATATGAATGTGCATTATAACCAAAAAAATGTGGTGGAGGTTCAGGAGCCATACCTGCACTTACCTGAGGCCAGTTTCTTCATGCTCCCATAGCATGCAATGATTTGGCTTTAGGTTTTCCTCCTTCTAGTACAGCTTTCAGCCCAGGTATGGAGGGACATTTTTCCATGGCATGGTTCTCTGTACAAATTGCACATTTATTAGTTTATTTAATATCGAGAGGACATTCTGTTAAAATATTTTTTCTTCTACATTTTGGACAAAAAATGGACAATGACTCTTGTTCCTCTACAAGTTTTTGTTGAAACTTCAAAGGGTCTATTTGTTTACTAACATTATTCATTATTTCAATTTTCTTATTATCCATTTTGTTTTCTAATCTAGTAATCATAGCATCAGTAGATTCGGTTTTCTCATTTCTATTCGGAATTCCTTTACTGGATCTATATTGGTTCCTCGAGAATTTCCTGCACAAGTCACAGATTTGATCAAAATATTTTTGAGCAATATCCCCTTGTCCTAACAAATTTAAATTATTCCTAGCATCATCAGTGAGCCCCTATAAGAACAAGGTTCTAATGGTACTTAGATCAAATTTGTGCTTTGACCTTTGGAGGATGTAAAAGAATCTCTCCAAGTATTCCTCTAGAGTCTCATCATCATTTTACACAATAGTAAAGATTTCATCTTAAATATCTCTAGTCTTACAATATTCCTGATATTTTGACAAGAACACTCTCTTCGTTTGTTCCCAAGAAGATATAGTGTTTCCTCCTAGTCCCATGAACGAGTGGAGTGTTGCATCCTTGGGAGTTGCTAAAAATAGCTTTAACTTCTGGGCATCAAATGAATAATCATAACTTCTACACAAAATATCAAACTCAAATAGGAAGGAGTTTGGATCTTCATGTACCTTACCGTAGAAATGAGGAAGAGTTGATGGTGAAATATTTTCCATTTATACTTGTGTATCAGGATCCACAATTGGGAAACCAAAAGTGGAATGTTCCTCATTTTCCTTATTTTCACCAGTTCCTTCTGCATGGTCTTCCTGATCTTCCATTGTTGTTCTTCCACACGAACAACTCTCAACAAGCTGAGAAGGTTGACTATGGGTTCTAATAGTCCCCTTCTTCCCCTTTGTGGGCTATGTCACACCAGGACCACTGCTGCCAGATCCTAAGTGGATTGTTCCTATGTGATGAGTTTGAGTTTATTGGACTTTTTTCCTACAAAATAAGGCCCAATATGAGATTTGGTTTTATATTTATCAGTATTTATTTGGCCCCTAGCGGGCTTCGAACCCCTACCTCTTTTAGGCATTCATTTCAAAAAAATGACAAAGCAAAATTTCAATAAAAATGTTGCAACTTAAAAATAACTGGGCACCTATAAATTCCTTCAAGGAAATAGAAGCACACTGCAGAAAAAATAGTATCAGACTTACCCCTATTGCAAAAACGGAAAATTCTTACCAATTCAAATCGCCTCCCCAGCAATGACGCCAAAATGTTGGGCGCAGGAATTGCACTTAAGCAAACTCCTCAACACTTAATTCTCAACCCAGGGGTTTCGTAAACTTAGAGACAAAGCACAGGCAATGCCAAAAGTGGTATGAACTTTTCCTATTCCTAATCCTACTTCTTAAATGAAATGTTACAGAATCAAACAGAAAACAATCTTAAAGACAATTGACACCTAAGCAATTCTAGTGCTGGAATGTAAAATAATAATTTGCGAGCAAATCAAGTAAAGGAACTTTCACACGACTGGAAACAATATTAAATGTTGAAAAGAAATACTATGTTTATCTTCAGTATATATGGTTAATAGTTTAACAAGTGTGCCCTTGCAAGATCTGTTTCCCAATTGATCTTCCTTGGACACCAAGCAAACGTGGACTTTGTTGGTCGTAGACCATATTCTCGTTAAGCATCCCTGGCTATATGCCGCCAATGTCCATCCTCGGATAGTCCGCAACCGAACTAGGATTTGTGGATAAAAAACTCCTGCGTGGAATATCATGGAGATGACGGAGCAGCTCGTTGGCGATGTAGGAATCTGCCTGCACTGATCACACTAAATAATGATTAACACTTAGTTCTTAAATTACTTTTTAGGAAAGTTAAACATAAGCTACAATAGATACTAAAAGGCATGAAATCTATGTAAAGTAATTGATAAAGCACTTAATAAATCTTAATTATGAAATACGAAGTATATGTAGGAATAGATGATTATCTTGGACTAGTGCAGGAATGAGAGGGTTAAATAGAGATAAAACAGAGGTTAAGGCTTATGGGAATAGGATAAAAATAGAGCAATTTGGGACACCAACACCCACTGCTTCCCTTTTGGTTGTGTAATGCCCTGCTATCTTTCAAAGGGTAGTGCTAGCTATTTTTGCTGAACTCGAGTGTGTAGAGATTTACATGGATGATTTTTCAGTATTCCAAGAAGCCCTCAAAAACTTAGAAAACGTTTTTTTTCCATTTCTAAGAAGCTCGCCTTGATTTGAGTGATAAAAAATGCATATTGATGTGCAAAGTAGGGGTAGTTCTTGGGCATTTGATTTATGACAAAGGTATCCAGCTAGACCCGGCTAAAATAGAAGTTATTTTGCGTCTTCCTGCACCCAAAAAACAACGGGAAGAGACATGATTCCTAGGACATGCGGGCTGTTACCGAAGATTCATTAAGAACTTTCTAGGATATCTACCCCCCTTTTTTGATTATTAGCCATGGATAGTGAGTTCTCTTGGTCCACAAATTGCCAACGGTCTTTTGAGACATTAAAGGAAAAGTTAGTAAAGGCACCAGTTATGAGAGGACCTAACTGGTCCCTACCATTTCATATTTCCTCTGATGCCTTAGACACTGCCATTAGCTCAGCTCTAGGACAAGAATAGAACAAACAATCCTACGTTATTTACTTCATCAGTAAAAACTTGTCACTTGCTGAGTTAAACTACACATTAACTGAGAAGGATATTTTAGCCGTAATATTTGTTATTAATAAATTCAGACACTATATAACAGGATATGAAGTTTTTGTACATACTAACCATTCTGCCATAAGATATTTAATAAATAAACCATTGACTAGCAGCAGAGTAACTAGGTGGTTACTTTTGCTATAGAAATTCAATGTTACCATTGTTGATAGACCAGGAAAATCTAACGTTGTAGTTCTTTATTTATCTAGATTGAATAATCCTTGTGAAGTAATTCATGTTGATGATGATTTCCCTGCTGAACATCTTTTTGTTGTGTCAACAAACTCCCCATGGTTTGCTGACATAGCTAATTATTTAGTCACCGCAAAAATGCCACCTCACTTATCTGCTCGTGAAAAGTGAAATATCATACAGAAAAGTGCTTCATATTCTTGGATCCAAGGGGACCTCTTTTACACTAGACCAGATCTCATTATTCGTAGATGTGTAAGAGAGGAAGAAGTGTTTGACATTTTGAAATCTGCCCATGATGAACCTAGTGGGGGCCATTTCGCTGACAAGAGAACTGCATATAATATTTTACGAGCTGGATATTTTTGGCCTTCCTTGTTTAAGGATGCCAAACAATATGTCAAGCGATGTGATAGCCGTCAATGAATGGGTCAGCCTATCCAAGCCAATGAAATGCCTTTATGTCCTCGAGTTATGATTGAGCCTTTTGAAAAATGGGCTATTCATTTTATAGGACCTATAAATCCAACATCTTTGACTAAAAAGCATATTTTGGTTTATACAGATTTTGTTACAAAGTGGGTAGGCTAAAGTTGTGTATTTTCCTACTGAAAAAGTTGTTGAATTTTGTATTAATGGAATTTTTACTAGATTTGGTGTTCCTAAAGATATTGTTACTGATAATGGACTGCAGTTTGTATCTAATCTGGTTCAGAGTGTTATGGATCAATAGAAAATTTGACACATAAAATCTACATATCACCTCCAAGCAAATGGCCACGTGGAGTCTACCAACAAGGTGATCGAATCCATCCTTACCAAAATAGTAAATCTACATAGAAAGGATTAAGTCAGCAGATTGCCTGAAGCCTTATGGGATTATCGAACCACCTAGAGGAACAGTACGAGGTATACACCATATGATTTGGTATATGGAAAACAAGTCCTTTGAACAACAGTTCAATTAGGGTTAGATCTCTCAGAAGCGTAGCAACAACATTCATTGCAGTTAAACGAGTTAGATGAATTTCGAAGAGATGTTGTTCAACATAATGAGATAGTGCAACAACAACGCAGGAAGTGGTATGATAACTTGATCAGAAATAAGCAGTTCCAACCAAGGGATTGGGTACTCCTTTATGACTCTAGATTTAAATATTTTAAAGTGAAATTCCATACACGCTGGATGGGACCTTATGAAGTGCTTAAATTTTTTGAGAACGGGGTTGTATAAACTAAAAATATTGATGGGTGAGAGTTAATATTCCTTGTGAATGGGCATAGACTTAAAGTATACTTTCAACCTCTCACAAAGGAAGATTTCATGCAGCAATTGCAGCAACAGTTTGAACTAAAGATGGTAGGTGGTTGTGCCAACCTATTACAAATATGATTCTTTCTTTTCCACAGATAAAAATAAAAAGGAAAAGAAAATCCAAAGAAAAAATGACAAAATTAAAAAGAAAAAGAAAAAATATTTTGCCCGTGGTTGTGAAAATCAATTTACTAACATGATCATAGAGGGATAAGCCTGAAAACCAGCATGCTGGCAGGAGGACCAAATTTTAATAAAATGGGAATGTTGCTTGATCTTTATATGTGCCAATTTTCACCGAGAAGAAGCAGGTTTTTAAGTGCTAGAACTGACCCCTTATCCAAGTTCGGGGCAACTGACACGAAAATTTTTATGCAAGCAACACTCATTTCTCCCCGTAGTTATTTTTGGTTGAGCACTATTCAGGCAGATTTTGAGGTGAAACTCTGCCCTTCTTCTATTCCTTTTTCATGAATGTCCCTCTATAATTCTTCTCTTTTGTCCTATTGAGATTGATCATCCCTTTCTTCAAAAGAGATTGTCCCTATCTAATTTCGTCTTTCCCTCTTTTCCTTAATTTTTTTTTTCCCTGTCCCTTTTTCTGTATATCCCACTTGAATTGGTCTCACTCTTGAATTCCCTAATTAGTCTCCTTCCCATTAGAAAAATTTACCCGTTTCCTGCTTCCTTTTTTTCCTCATGGACCATATTCTGAGATTTGATAAGAATTCATGGATCATATTGAAAGACACATGATAATACCAAGAACTGGCGAATAAAACCTCCTTTGAAAACTCAGCAAATTTTTCAATATTCGGCCTATATATTGTATTTTTATTAGAAACCTCTTTCTTCAGATATGTCGCAACACTTTCGAGTGCAGGAACAACGATATTCCTCAATACATGAATGTGTGTTTCAATGCAAGAATTTTGGAATTTCTGGTGCAAGAATACGCACTGTTGTACACTCCCGAGTGCAAGAACATGTATTTTGGTGCAAGAACAGTGGTAGTCCTCAGTACAGGAATGTGTGTCTTAGGGCAGGAACCAAAGACTTCTGAGTACAAGAACGTGCATTACAGTATAGGAATTCATGCTTGGAACAAGAGTTCGGTCCAAGAACAGGGGAAATTTAATTTCATTTAGTACAGGGAACTTGTTCAGGCATAAATGGATGCACTATTTTAAATTATAGCATGCAATAATATTTTCTACATTCGATTAGACTTTGTTTTATCATTACTAATTATGATTTCTTTTTTAAAGTAGAAAGACATAGTTATGAAATCTTATCTTTATATAAGTATCATATGTACCTTATGCGAAATCATGACTTGATAGGGGATGTGTGCGAAAACTTCTCATAATCTAAAAGTTCACCCTTGAGCCTTGTCAATAATTAATGATGACCTGATCCTATATGATACCTTGTGTTGTTTTTAACTACCACCCTTTACCAATCATCATTGCCCTATGTACATTGGGATTATGCCTATATTTGCAGCCCTTTAAAGATTGAATTTCTCATAATTAAGGCATAATCATTGAAGAATATCAATATAGGGGCATGAAATTGATCGTGAACTCCCTCAGATATCTTCTAAAATTTATTGTTGAGTACTTTTCATAATTTTGAGAAATCAAGTGAAGTTTCAATAGTTATGGCACCCGTTCGAATTGAACCATGGTCTGTAAGACAATTGGAGAAGACGACCCAATACAAGGATAGTTTGTCTCTGCTGCAAGAATCAGGATTTCTCCCCTTCCTGCTCAAGTTTGATGGTTTCGATTTGGCCGTTGCACTCAAATTTGCCTGAACCTTCGTTGGAAGTAGAGCTAAGGTGGGTTCCTTTGAGTTGGAAGTGACTCAGCAATCTATTTCACAAGCTATAAGGTTGGCAGTTACAGGAGAGAAATGGTTTAAAAAGGAAAATCTCGAGGAAGGATCTTAGCTCTGATTCGTGGTCGATAAGAATCAGGAGGTGGATTGGAAGGTTAGGTTACAGTGAAATGCGATGATAGAGAAGTGGAAGCATTTGTTATACATCTGATAGAAGTTTCTCACTTGTGAAGGTCAGTATTCATTAACCTTCTTGTACCACATTCAGTTGCTACTACATTTTGAATTGGGTAAGTTAATTAACTTCCCCTATTTATTATTGAAAAGTTTAGAAAAGAAGTCTAAAAGTGTCCAGAAAAGTCAAGAAAGCCAAATTGGATTCAAATTATGTCATTATGGGTTGATTTCAATTCTAGTTAAAAAGGAGTTAGAAGGGAAGAATATGACTTGGGAAGGGTTCTTGAAAGCATTCCAAGAGGGGAATATAATGAAGAAGTCAAGGAAGAATGGAAAATTTATTAAACAGGGGCCCAATCAAAAGGGTAAACCCATAACCCCGCAGACTAGTAAGACTAAGGAGAAGAAAAATCCGTCCAAGAAGCCAATACTGGGGAAAGAGAAGGAACCTATAATTGAAACCCTGGGCCCTTCAAAAAGAATAACTAGGAGCTCTGTCAAAAATAGGTTTACTTCCTCAAAGGGAGGCCATATTGTATCAAATTCTCCAATACATATCAAAGATTCAGAGGAGTATCCCCCTCTGCAGATAACCCCCAGTTTAATTCACCAATGAAAGACACTCTCTCTCTCCTCACAATTGTCGCAATCCATTTTGTGTTTAGTACAGGTTGCATGGAAGAGCAGCATAAAACTCCTCTGCAAACCTTGATTAAGAAAGTAAAGAAAATAAAAATGTCTCATAAACATAGTGCAAGTGCAGGAAAGGAGCCAATAGTGGATCAGGCTGAGGGTATTGTTCCTCAGAGTCTTGAGACACAATGTGAAATTGCCCTCGATGAGTCGGTTGCTGAAGGGATTCTGGTACAGGAAGAACTCAATAAGGAAGACCTTGCTTTCTATATGCATAATCAGGTTGAAGAATTGAAACAACAAATTTATAGACTCGAAATGATGAACCAGGCTATGAAAGATCAGAACACAATGGTGCAAAGAACGAATGTTGGATTGATGGAGGAGGTGCGAGAGCGAAAGCGATAAGAGAAGGTGTGGAATTGTCAAGCATCTCAATGCTATGGTCACCTTAGGAAAGTGGTCAAACAACTTAAGAAGGCCCACAGTAAGAAGTCGAAGAAAAAGAAGATAGGGATCAATATTCAGATACAGGATTAAAGGGAGCTCTCCATGTCATTTTTTTGCAGAATTTAATGTTGTGTGAGGACACACAACAAGATGGGGATGGGAGGATTTTGGTCGACAGAATTGTCCGATTTTTAACCTCTATCTTGCCTTGAACACACTACCTAAGCCTTTGTTTTAACCTTAGAGCCTATTTATTCCTGCACTTCTCTTAAACTTGTACTCATTCCTGCATTTCTTTCATGGTTTTCATGTTAAGGGTTATATGTGAACTTAATTATTAATTAAATAGATTTAATATCCTATTTGTCTTTGCAACTTATATGTTCTCTTTCCTAAGTTAATTCAATAAGGCAAAAGTATTAATCAATGTGGAAGATGGGTTGGTGCAGGAATGATTCTTGTACCGTCTGTCGTTCTTGCACTTTCGAGGCAGTTGTCAACTTCAATACGGTCACCATCGATGGTTATTCCAATTTGGTAGTCCATGCACATTCCTCGCCAAAAGATCAACATCATTTTGTTGGGCTCGAAGCATGAGGAAAATACGGGATATGGAGGCCAGGGTTTCAACCAAATACCTTGATTTAGTCTTTTGTTGTAACAACTGAAAGATGAGATTACACTTCCGTTTTGATTTCTGTTGTGACCATGAGCTTAATGAATATATATTTAATAGGGTTTCTAGTGTAATCCAAGTAGCAATACGCTAGTGAAATTTTGGTTTATACTATAAATTTTGGTATTGCCATATTTTCTAGGCTAGATCTAGGATCCATGATGTATATTTGCTGCTCTTGAAGTTTAATTCAAAGTGTTACACTGAAATTTGTCACCATGACTATCTACAGTTAATATGGCTCCATCAATAGTCATATTATCCTCCTTGTCAAGCCTAATACCTCTGCTCTTCATGTCAAGCTTCAA